>VYZT01021920.1:0-114483 GCA_013400735.1 Pomatostomus ruficeps
GGACACCCCAAGAATCCCACCCTATGCCCGAGAGCCTTGTCCAGACCCAAACTCCTCCCCCAGGATCCTGAAACCACAGGTCTTTACCAGCATAGAATGAAAATGACATCCTGGTCCAATGCATTTACAGCAGGATTGGACACTCCTGGCCAAGGTGACCAGTCCATGGAACTTGGACCGGTGACAATCCAAGAGGGATTTTAAATCGTGTATTTGCAGATTTTGTTGTGCAGAAGCTCCAATTCTTTTTGGCACCTCTTGCTTAAGTCTCTCCCTATTCGAAGAGGTCAATTAGTCTTTTTAATGACCATGTTGCCAGAGGTAAGGAGAAACAATCAGCATTCCCTGAACATCTCCATCACTTCCACATCCACCAGGAACCAGTGGCCAATTGACAGAAGCCTGCCCAGAACAGGCTCAGAGATTGAGCTTTCAAGCCAAACCATTCCATGACAACACCATGATCTCTCCCTGCATTAATTTTGCATTGTTTCCTCTCAAATTTAGAAGATTTGTTAAAAGAAAAAAAAAATTATTCCAGGAATAAAAAGGGGAGTTGTAAAAACATACAAGAATCATTCTTATGTCCATCAAATCATTATTAATTGGAAGCCTATTCCCTCATCTCTGCCCTTGTTTTTCTTTCCTGGAAAACCGTATGATCCTACATTTTCTAGCTGTATTTCACCACCCCCACCCCCACCCCCCAAAAAAAAAAAGGGGGGGGGGCTGGAAACATCTGATGCATTAGGGAAATGTTTTTTTCGTTATTCCAAGGGATGACAAGCAGAGAGATGGCCACGGAGTAGGGATGAACACCCTCAGCATTCCCTCTCTCCAAACCCTGCGCAGATGGGGCTGGGAATGCCGGAAGGAGCCGGGTGTGCCCCTAATTGCAGAGCGTGCCTTTAATCCCAGGCTAAGCCAGCTCAGCCGTGTGAGCCTGTCCCAGTGCGGCGACAGGACAGGTCTCTGCACATCGCAGTACCCAGGTGCATCAGTCCCCGGCCTGTTTCACACCCTCCAAGCCGGTGTCTGCTCCCTGCATCGCTGATCCCGTTCCAGCAGGACCTCTCCCTCCTCTCCCGTGCCCACCATTTGCCCGCAGTGATGGGGTCCTGTGGCTAATTGGAGGCAAATGCGGCAGCCACGTCTGGCTGAGCAGCTCCCTGCGAGATGTGACCTACTTGTCACTGGAATCATCCCGCCTGCTCGGAGAGCCCTGAGCTCTTCTGACAGCTGCAGCCAGCTGACCCCTGCCAGGTCCTGGGAGGAAGCAGAACCAGGGAAGCTGGGGCTGCTGAGGGCTGGAAGTGCTGCCAGGAGAAGTCTTGCATCCCAGAGCAGTGTGCTCTGGGAAGCACTGGATCAGGGGCAGGAGGAAGGTACGCCCTTTCCATTTGGCCCTTGTGATACTCCCTTGGGAGTTCTTAACTTCCAGAGCTGGATTTTTGTTTGCCTGTGAACCTGGGAATCACAGCAGGCCTGTCTTGGTGAGGGCATTTCTGAGCAGGGCTTTGTGTGAGGGCTGTGGATGGAGAAAGGTGGAAAGGGACATGGGAAGCCTTCTCCTGCCTGAGTCAGGCCTGGGAAAAGGATCACCAGGTGAAATCCTGTGCCTGGAACAGCAGGAATAGGGACAGCACTGAGATGACTCCAGCTCTGAGTTGCGCTGCTCCTTTTTCCCTGCTCTGCTGTGATTTTCCATCCTTATCACAGACTTTTTCCCTGCCCCTTCTTTTTCTTGAGCAAATAATGCCACGTGCAACATTCTGTGGATTAATGGATCCCTCAGGCTCGAACCCTGCCCTTTGGGGAGGCAGATCCAGCGCTGGAGTGCTCTCCTGCGCCACAGGCAGTGCGACAGCAGCCTGCTGCCCCATTCCTCAGGGGAGTCTCCTGCCTTCTCCCTGCCGTGTCCCCCCGGCTGCGCCGCTGTGGCAGGTGCAGGAAGCAGCGTCTGCCTGCCTGGGCAGCATTTGGTAAGGCCAAGGGGCCTGTGAATGGTGGTGCTGCATTAGCCAGGGCCTGCCTGCTGTGCAAGGCCTTATTAGAGAGCAAAAAAGGCTTTATTTCGGACTGGAAGTCAGCGAGCACCTTCAGGCAGATGTTTATTTCCTCTGCTCCCTGGAATGATGTCATTATGGCCAGCAAAGTTTTGTGCTTCTCCAAAGCTGGGCAAAGTGCTCTGGTACTTTCTCAGGCTCCACGGGCAGCACTCTACAAGCAGTGTGCAACTGGTTTCACAAGGAATTTCTGTTTAGCCTACTTATTAAAGTGCTCCAAAGGGAATCTGAGGTGTTTGTATTCCACGATTCTTGAGAACCAGTCACTGTTTATGCTGGCAGGTTTCCAAATAAAGGGGAAAAAAAAGATACTTCTGGGTCAAATTCTTGCTCTTAAGCTTTTACACTTCTTACCTCTTAGATGAGTCCTGTGCTCTGACATCAATCCTCCCACAGAGCACCAACCAGAGCCCTTCTGGCCTTTGGGATCCTGAGGTAACAGGGAAGGGAAGGATCACCTGCTTTTTTTTTTATTTAATATCTCTGGCATATGGGTTGCTTTAACCCTCACTGTTTTTCCTGCTGCAGAGAAGAATCCTGGAATGAGGTTTTTTTGGACACTACCATCTGCCGCTTTCTGATGGAAAACAGGTAATCTTACTCCAGCTAGGGAAAAATGCAACTTAAACTTTTTAACTTCACAAAAATGTCTGAGCCTAGGAAGGGGAAATGAATGCCTCTGTATCCCCAAAATTAGGTATATTTACACCAAAACCAATTTAGGATGCTTAAACTGCAACAGCCTTTTCCATGTAAGTGTCTTTCAATCTTTTTTCTTCCTTACTGTTAGAGGAGGAGAATAAATAACAGCAGCTGTGTATTTTAAAATTACGTTGTTAATAAAATCCTGGTACATTTACATAAATGACAACATTAATGTACAATTAAACAAAGCATTGTAATATTACAGCAACAAAAGAGGACCTACATATTTGTACAGATAGCTGGAGCAGCTACTTGAAAATACTTTCCAAAATAAAGCCTTCCGTGGCATTTCTCAGTGATAATTTTGACCCCCCTGTATGGCTTTCTGGTAATAAATAGGGTTATTGGAGCTGGAGATGTTCAGCAGATGTGTACCTAAAGCACAATGGGAGTGTGCCCTGACCAACCTGTCTGTCAGCTGACCAAAAATCCTTAGCGATGCATGCAATTTGCCTCTGTGTAAATCCTTTAGGAACAAGGCCATGTCAAGTTTTGATGGATTTGCTGGGAGATGCTGGTGGTTCCTTCTTCTTCCCTTTATCTGAACTGTGCCTGTGTTGTGCTTTGAAGCCTGGGCCCAGCTGAGCCTCCTCCTTCCAGTGTGTTTAGATACAATAGGAATTAATTGTTGAATTTCTAATAAGGAATAAATGGTTCTCCACTGAAAACTGGGCTTCCTCTTGTTCACCCATCTACAACAAATGGAAGTGCCCTGGCAAATGATTTTTGGTGGGTGCTTAGCAAAGCTCAGTGGGAATAGCTGGAGGTCTTTCCTTAATCCCAACCAGCTCCAGAGAGAGAACAAACCACTGAACTGGACGTTCTTTGGGGGGCTGGGGAGGCTTTTATTGCTTTTTTTGCAACTGGGCAGTTTTTCAGCCTAGTGCCAGCTCCTGCTGTACCAGAGCCTTCTACAAAGTGTGTTTTGTGGCGTCAGGTCTCACAGGTAATGTTCAGGAACAGGCTTTTAAGGTGAAAGTGACTGAGATTATCAGACCTTGACAGCAGAAGGGTCGACAACCTTTTCCTTTCTCCTCAAAACAGATCCAGATTAACAACTGGCACAGTGAAACTGTATTTAAACAAACGCACAAACTCTCCCCAACTCTCCCCTCCCTGCCCCAGCTCAGCTCTTCCTATTAGGCATAAAGAGTGAGTAATTTCAGTGTTAGTACTAGTTTCTACTCGGCTTTGAACAAACGAAACCTCTCTCTCAAGGTGCAAACGGTTTTGGGGGAAATTTCTGTTGGTCTGTTCTGATGTACAGACACCGGTACTACTGAGGGGAAGTACTTTATGTGCAGACAGATGGCTCGTGGGATGGCCTTTAGGATCAGCAAACTCCTTCTAGGCAGCCTTTTTTACAAGGAAAACATCTGTGTGGATGAACTTAAGCCCACGCATTAGTGCTGGGCTTAGTAAAATTGCCTCTTTCTCCACAGCCCTGCGCCGTGCTCGCGGAAAGGGCAGCGCGGATCCCTTGAGGTTCAGGGTCTCCCCTCACACGCTCAGCTCGTCTCTGGCCGTGGCAGTGTTGTTTGTGTGACAGCGCTGTTCCTGTGGCGGCGGCAGCAGCACAGAGAAGCTGTGGAGCTCCCGCTCTCTCAGCACCTGGGGGTGCCTGCTCCAGGGCACTTTCAGGAACATCCAGAAGGCAAACAGCCCCAGCCGCGCCTCCACCGCGGTTTGCCAGCGCCGGTCCTGCCTCACACCCTGGACGTGACGTACACGGAGTGCAGGCGGCCAGCCAGGGCTGCCTGCAGGTCCCTCAGCGGGTCCAGGCCCTGCACTTTGCTGTTCCTGCTGTAGATGAGCTGCTTGAACGAGTCCTGCTCCAGGAGGGAGCTCATGTGCTTGAGGAAGAAGCCCTCGCAGAAGGAGGCCAGCTCGGGTGCATTGTGAATCTGCGGAAGACAGCAGGATTGTTAACCCCTTCTGTATGTCACAGATCTACACGGCATCCCTGAGCCTCTCATTCCTAATGCTTCCCCATCCTTTAATATTTGCTAAGACAGAAAAAAGACAGGAGTAACAGTGGAAAAGCACTGAAGGCTGGACTGCAATGTCTGATCATTTCTCTCGGTGCTTTCTGCAGGCACAGGCGTGAGCAGGGAGGCATCCAGGCTTTTTTAATTCCTTCCCCTGCTGGCCTGCTGTTGGCAGGGCTGCTGGCCTGCACTCCAGCCCCTTCCCTTCCTGCAGCAGAGCAGCTGGCTGATGAGGTGGCCAAGGTACCTGTTTGGCTGAGCCATGACACACAACAACACCACGCTGGCAGATGGCGAGCACGGCTCAGGGCAATCAGGACACGGGTCACAGGACGGGAGCCTCATCCCTGCAACCAGGGGCTGAAGGCAGGAGAACAGGGATGCTGCACTCCTGAACCACCGTGAGCTGGTTTCTGGCTGGGATCTGGCTGCTTTTGCTTCAAGATCAGTGGGGGAAGGTAAGTAACGACAACAACAAAACTCAAGTTCAATCTTAAGAAGCTCTGTGCACACACAGCCTCTTCCTGGGAATTTTGTGCAAATAATGATTTAAGGAGAAGTGCATAAAGGCCAGTAGGGAATGCTGTTTCCCCTTTTTTACCACTGCACACTGTTAAATTTTAGGTCTGAAAGAAACCAGCCCAATGTGAGAGAATTGAAAAGCATCAGTGGGACACTACACGCCAAGTTAAAAAAAAATCGTTACCAGCCCTCTGTGCAGTTTTCTCCTTGTCTTTAAGGGATCTGATCCTGCAGAATTCCAGGAAGGGCAGAGTATTCCTCTATGATTTAGGTTATTTGCTACAGAGGTGCATATCTGTCACAGAACAGAGTTTATGCTCATTTTGGAGCTGAAAAGAATATTTTTTAGCAGCAGGGGTGCCAGGAAAGGGTTTATCCTGTAGCTGCTGCACTGTGATCAATTGCCCCCGCTGCTCCCAGGATTTGAATCCCTCGGGATTTGCTGATGTTGCTGTATCAGCCTGCTAAGACAGCTCTCCCCTGCTCTGCAGGGATCCCCCATCCATTTCATCCATGATTGCGTCAGACAAGAAAACACACCGGGGCTGCGCAGGACATTCCAGCCTGGAGCTGGGAATCATCTCACTCGCGTTGTGGCTGGGGGAGAGTTACCTGCAGAGAGGGTGCCCACCTGGGGTTTTTAGTTACCGCCAGGAGCACGCAGGCTGTTCACTGGGATTCTTAAACCAAAGGGGTTAGCACCTACCTTTGCATATTTATAGATGTTGACAGAGTTGTCCATGCTGATGGTCTGGGCACAGAGGATTTCACAGTGTCTCTGGAGGCCGTCCAGCTGGAACAGGCTGGCAGCTGACAGCAGCTACAGGGACAAGAGAGAGGCTATTTGAGATCATGAGCCATGAAAGGCCTCAGGAAGGCAAACAGGATGGATGATTTCCTCTCTGAAGAGCCTCTGACTCCCTGTTTTAGTGGCCAAGTCCTCATGAAACAGCAAAAAGGCCACTCCGTGGTAACGTGATGGACTGACACATTTCTCCTCTTAGCAAAAGCTCCCCCCACAAGCATATTTGCACTCCTGTCTGTCACCAAGACATAGAAACACCAAGCAATGCTGTTTTGAAACTTTTAAGCTCATTTCCAAGTGTTAAGTATGCTCCTGGACTGAATGGGAGCTTGCTGTTAGCTCCTGGATTTTGCCTTTCAGCTCTGTTTTATGCCCCAGCGCACTTGGCAAGACTTGGAAGAAAAAGCTCTCTCACCTCTAAGATATCAGTGGTGGGAATTTCCATGGATTCTGTTCCTCCATAGTATAAATACTGCATCAGCATCTGAAATGGGAAGAAGGCCAGGCATGAAGTTATCACTGCAGTCACAAGGGGCTGTTGATGGCTGTGCTCCCCTTCCTGAGCAGACGGGAATCGTGTCCTGTGCCGGCTCTCACCTCCACTGGTGGCTTTTTCTTCACTCCCTAGCGTGGCAAATCCGCTGCTTTCTAACAGTCCTTTCTCTCTTGGGCTCTGAAAAGGGCCCTGCTGGGGACTTTGGGCTGAGGGTGACAGTGTGTCTCTGAGCGACACCACCGTCCTTGTCTCGGATCCGGGCTTGTGAAGCCTGGCAGGCCGGTCACGCGCGGAGCTGCCGGAGCTGCCGGCGAGCCCAGCGTGTGGGTCCCGGGGACCTCCCAGCCACTTGCCTCCCCTGCTGGGCTTCTAATCAGCTTCCAGCCCCCCACCAGGGCCAGAGGAAAAGGCATTAATTGTTTGCAGGGAGAGCAGCTCCTGCTCTTTGATCTGTGTGTGCCCACCCCCAGCCCAAGCAGGGCCGCCCTATCAGGGGAGGGACTGGATCTGGTGTTGGAACAGAAGTGGCCTGTGTGCTGTGTGAGGCTTGCAAGCTCTGCTTGCCATTTCTGACAGGGCTGGGAACAAAACTAAGCTGGCTACTTGTTAGATTGCCTTATCTGTTTAACAGAATTACACGAGAGCCTTCCAGCAGAGCCCTGAGCAGGACACACATCTCTGGTGGCTCAGGATCCTCCACCCCACCTGACAGTGCCGCTCCTGAACCCGTCTGACTGTATTTACCATCAAACTGTGACGTATTTCACTGTTTCAATTCCTTCTGATTTCTCCCTCTCTGTCTCCACTGAAGCCCAAGTTTATCTTTAGAAACCTTCTGGTGTACAAATATTGTTAGGGAGGCTTCTTTCAATACTCGGTTACATTTTCGTCTCTGTCGTGGCCTGAGTTGCAAAATTTGGATGTCACCTATCCAACACAAAACTTGTACAGCCCCTTACAAGCAGAACAAAGATGTTCTCATGGTCAGCTTACCTCCCTCTAGTGAGGTAACACCACTGCTGACCAACAGATCAGGTTTGTTTGCTCATAAAAAGAGAAAAAAGGAAAAAGCCTCAACCCCTTAGTGAAACAGCTACACAATCTATTCTGCACTTCACATTTCCCCGTTTCTCCACTAAATACAGAAATGTCATAAAAGCAAAGCACAATTCTCAGTTCTGAGCCTTTCTTAACAGGGACACCACTGATTTCTGATCATTTGAATTAATATGAAGCCTGGCAATCTGCCTGCTGTAAATACGTTACTTTTTGCTTAGCAAAGCATGAAAATGGCGCTGTAAAAACTATGAAAATGGTGTGTTGAAAGTATAAAAGTACTTTTCAGTAGAAGACTGGTTTCTCCTGCTTTATGGAGGAGTCAGCTGCCTAGTAAGGAAATAAGAATATAGACTGGAGTATTCTGTTTTAAGGCTGGTACTTTGGAAAAAGGGCATTTCAGAATACTCCTGAAATCCAGGTGTGTTGAAAGGAACTCTATTTCTACTTGTAATATCATCTACTTATGATATTACTTATTATCAACTTATGATATTACTCCTTGGGTTTGTCTTACCTTCCAAGTAGTTGAGAAGATGGAAAAGAATAAAGAAAAAGTGGAGTAAGTCACATACCTTGAAAATGTTGTATTTCATATCGCTGATTTCAACAGTCTTGCTGCCGTGGCCATCGTGCTCTGTCTTATTGGTCATTAGTGTCTTGAACCTGGGAGTGGTTTAAAAAGATTTAATTTAACAGATTTATTTTAGCTGTATTGGTATGTCACGCACACATCACAAACAGCAAGGGGAAAACAAAGACCCTTCCTTGTTCTTTGAAAGTCGAAAATCGAAACGTTTTCTTCAATTTAATGATGATTAGTTCAGGGACAATTTAATCTGGAAATTGCTTGGATCTGATCTAATCCCACCCTGTGACAGCTGGAAAACCCTGTTACTATGCCAAGAACAGAGAAAGAAACTTGTAACTGCAAGTGCAGCAGGCCAGAGTGAGATTCCAGAAAAGCTGGAGCAAGTGCAGCTCTCCCTGCAAACTCTGGGAGAAGGAGTGGGAAGGCAGGGAATGGCTGGATATGCACACTCCAGCTACCACACATCATTTCAGGGATAATCATGGCTGGATTAATTATGCCCCCGGTTAGTGACTCACCTGTTAGATGCAGTAACCAGCAGGACTTTGTGTGCATAAAAGAGCTTTCCTTCCACTAAGAAAGTTACATCAGACATTTCTTTATTGTTCAGGAAGTGAGGATCTGTTAGGTAAGGGGACAAAAAAAAAAGGTGACTATTTTTTTAAAACTGTGCATGTTTTTTAGAAAAAAAACTAAATAAACAAACAAACAAAAAAAACCCCTAGCAGCAATCAAAAGAAGCTCACTGCTGAGGCGAGCACCTTACCCAGCCGAGCTGGCAGAGTCTTTCGGATTTCGGGAATGCTGGGAATGGGGCTGCTGCCGTAGCAGTGGGTGAAGATGGACGCGAGCTGCTGGTTGATGGAATCGTTCTGTGAGGAGGATGGAACAGGGATCAGCAACTCGACATCGAGCAGGTTCCGAACGTGCTGCAAGGGTTCACGTGGGGCTTACAGCAACTGCACCCTGCAGGAGTAACCTCCCCACAGAGGGACAAACTTTAATTCAAAGGAATTACAGTCTCTGTGGAGCTATGGAAGTATAAAGAGCTGTAGAGCTTCTCCCAGGTGTGTGTTTGGGGACTGTTTTGAGGGCTGTATATGAATTCAGAGAAATGCTTCCAGGGCCATTTCTGTTCCATAACTCCTCAGGGACTTTGCCCAGCCATTCCCTCGTTCCTGTTGTGCGCAACAACAAAAAACCCCAGAACACTCAGCTCTGGCACAGTTATAAAACTCTGGCTCACCTTGCTGGTTTTGAGGATGTCGAACATGAGCTGCAGCCCCTCACTGACCAGCTCTTCGTTGTAATCCTCCTCTTTGATGGTGACGAACTCCCGCAGCAGAGTCTGCACCACTGAGTAGCGGGACTGGTAGAAGGTTGTCCGCAGCGACTCGATCCACACGTGGAGCTTCCAGGGTACCCCTGCATCCACAGAAAAAAGGGACAGTGAAAGATCATTTCCTGAAGTGCCTGTGAGGAGATTATCCTGCTCCTATTACTAACTCTTGGCAGTACTGAAGTAGCTCTACCTACATCCTAACAGCAGATGGATTTTCATCTTGATATTAAAGGTGACTGAACTGGGTCATTGACAGATTAAGTGACAAAGGATTGGTACCAGGATCATAAATTGGAAATTTCTGCTGATTGTTAAGGACCAGAGACTCCCTGTTTTGTTCTGAGCTTCATGGTTAGCCAGAACCACAAAATAAATCTAAGTGAGTTTGTAAGAATATAGTAATGCCGCACAACTGTGGTGTGAGGTCTTTTCTCCTGGTTACAAGCAAGCTTCAAAGCTTCTCTCTCCTACCTTGAGATCAGATTTGTTCCTTCAGCTTAAACCATTGAATAAACACTGAATTTTAGGTGACAGTGTCTGACAGGAAGAGATGCTCTTTGCTTTTGGTATGTGGGAACAGAAGATCCAGCCATGAGTGAGGGACATCCCAGAGCAGCAGGAATTTGAAAAGAAGACCATGCCAGGAGCCTTAAACACTTTTAAAATTTAAATTAGACAGCTTTGCAGTTGAGGTTATTGCTCTTCTAAGTGAGAGTGGCAGAAAAGGAAGACTTTTATGCCTTAGAAGTGCACAGTGCTCAGAAGGAAGGGCTCACCCAGTGCCCTGAGCTCCATGGTGATGTCCACGTAGCCGTGCTCGGCGCTGTAGTACATGGCCTCCTGCAGAGCCTTCATCCGCGTCTTGCACAGCCGGACCTGCCCCTCGCTGGAGCTGCCCTGGCTGGAGGTGTCACTGTCCACCCCCTCGGCCAAAATCTCCTCCAGGGAGAGCACATCCCCCTTCGCCTGCTGGGGCTGTGTCAGGAGCTTGCGCAGGACATTCCTGAGCAGGGACGAGAGATTTCGCTTATCAATACATGAAATTTCAACGACTCAGACAGGACTGTGGGGACCTGGGGTTAGGGATCTGGCTCAGTAAACAATAATTTCCTTCCCAAAGACAGCTGGCACTGCGGAGCAGCACTGAAACTGAGCCAAACTGTCCTTCCCTACCCCACATCCTAGAAACTGGTGCCCCAGCAGCAAGGGCAAAAACATGGCCTGTACTTATATGGTGGGTTTGTTTGGGATTTCACACGGCAGTTGCAAGAACGAGACTCTCTTGTTTGTGTCCGGCCGCCTTGTGGGGTTTTCATCACTGGTGTCCCTCAGCCAGCTGGGGACAGCTGCTCCAGACATTCCCCAGCCCAGCAGGGCCACCCAGCACTTGGCTGTGCTACTGCATTGCCACCAGCTGGTGCTCTCCTTGCACCCACACCACTCCCTGTAGCTAAATCCAGCTTATTTAAGGATCCGGCTTTAGGATCACCCATCCCACCCTATGGCAGAACAAGCCCTCAATCTCACTAACACTTTTTTCTGGGAACACAAAGATTTCTGGAGGAGCTTGCAAGAAATGTCCCTGAAAACAGGGCTGGAGAGCCCAGGCTGGCTGGTTTAATGATTCACCTCTTGGCTGGCCATCCAAAAACCAGAGATGCAGGAAACCAGGCCACTTCAACCTGATAAAATTCCATCTCAGAACACAAACCAGGATCTCATAACCCTGATCTCATAACCTGCCCTGAGGTGGGACTTGGTCTGCTGATGCAGGGCCTAGAACCAGCCCATTCTCAGTCCTGCAGAGCCAGACCAGCAAGTGTAAGAATAAGAAACAGCAAACAAATATCTTTGTTCTTTGCTGTCAGGAGAGTCTTAACACTGTCTGCTGAACTGCACACGCAGGGCTTTGGGTCACGAAATCACACAGGACACACAGCAACACTCAGAGGGCAAAAAACCCCTGTCCTGAGCAGGAACAGAGCATTCATTACCTGTGCCCGTGTGCTGCTGAGTGGCTGAAGCAGTTCATGTCCTCGTGGAGTGAGGACGACATCCCGTTGACTTCCAGCATGCTCAGGAGTGGATCGGCGCCCCTGCTGAGCAACAAACTGACCAGCTCATAATTCCCTAGGGAAAAAGGAACATCAGGATGAGCCCCTCTTTGGAAGCATGAAACACAGGACTGGCAGCAGGCAGGCAGGACTCCCTTGCTCCGTTCCCATTAGATGGAGCAGGGAGTGGTGGTAGGAGACCCAGCGCTGGGTCTCGCTGGGAGGGGAGGAGGCCTTTTTTATCCCTTCCATAAAGCTTGGAGCAGAGTAAGCCAGACACTCATCTTCATAAATGCACAAAAATAGTGCAGAAGGAAATCAGGGAAAAAAACTAAAACCACTTTGAGATGAAAAGTGTTGACAAACAAGGCCAGCACAGACTCGTTCGCAGAACGCTCAACTCCTGACAGCCTGCTAGAAGGAATGCAGAATTTTTACTTGCATTTAATAAACTAATAAACCATATTTCCTTATGTAACAGTTACTTTTCTGCAGGCTGAATTGAAACTTGTTAATTTTTTTGCATCTGGGTGTTGCTTAGGTCCACAGACATGTCCAGACTAGACAGGGGCTGGTTTATGTTCCTTGACAGTGCTCTGTGAAGGAGTTGGTGTCACCAGCTCTGCTGTGGAGGCTCTAGGGAGGAGCCAAGTGTGGGACAAGTTGGAAAACAGATACTCAGGGCCCAGCAGGCTGGTGTCAGGAAGAGATGGAGCGTGCTGAGGCTAAAGGGAGCTCACCTGCAGCTGAGGCCAGCTGAAGGGGGGTCTCGGCATAGTTGTCCTCACCAGTGTTCACAGCAGAACCCTCCACGTGGGCACCAGCATCCAGGAGCAGCTGCAAAGGGCACAGGAAAGACAGGGAGTGGGGAAAAGAGCAATTCAGAAGGATGAAACAGCCAGGGCTGCATGTTAGAAAGGAGAACCAGTGGGTTCAGAGTGAGGAAGGCACGCACACAAAGGGCCTGTCTGGAGAGCAGCACCTCCTTTTTTCATCTCCTTCATGGTTGTGGCTGTGCAATTGGAACCTCCCAGCTCCAAAGGGCTCTGCAATCAGAGCAGGAAGTCCACCTTACTTTGCTCCATGCTGTGCACAGGGAGCAGGGTTCCCCCAGGCAATTACCAGGCTGGTCATACCTCATGGAGCCTGTGCAGGGAGGTCTGGCAGCTGCAGGGATTTGTCACACAGAACCCCTGAGCTACTGTGGGGGAAAGAACCCCCTCCCAGGTGAAGGGGAGAAGGTTACAGGGTGATGGGGATACTTTATGGCCAGGTGGGGCTGGCAGAAGGCACTGGAGCACCCAGAGCAGTGCTGGAAGGGGTGGACAGGGAGGAGCAGCCCTGTCCGTGTGTATCCACCAGGATATTCCTTGCTTCCATGGCTGTGGGCACTGCAGCACACAACAAGAGCTTTGATACACTTGGCTTCATCTCCTGGGAGAATCAAACTCGCATCTTACGCATAAATTAAGGATGTCCAACCTCTGGAATACCGAAGGCTGCCTGGGCAATTTGCCAGGTGGAATCTAATCTTTATAATGATGTACAAATGTACACAAACAAAAGATGAGTGTGCCTCCATTTACTTATCTTTTTTTTTCTCCTTCCCTTTGAGCAGAAGGTAAATTAAATTCAACAGTGATCGATTATCTGCCGGGATCAGTTTTTCATTCCCCTGGAAGTTTAGGTTGCATTTCTGGGGCTTCACCCCATCCTGCTGCCCCTGTGATAATTCCACAGAAAAGGGAGCAGGGGAGGATGCCACAGGCTCAAATCCCATGACAGCTTAAGTCTTGTTCATGCAATTCTCAAGGATTATAAAGGAAGTTACAGATGATTTGCTGCCGTTAGAGCAGAAATCAGCAAGCACTGGATTTTTGCACATGTAAATTTATAAACCAATTAATATCTACTGTCACAAAGCTCCTGATCAAGCAGCCAACCTGTAACCACTCCACGTGAAGCACTAGCTTATCTAATACCAAAAAAATGGTTGTGCAGCACTGTTTGGGAGGCAGCGAGCCTTGGACCAATACTGAAACCAAAGGAAAATATGGAAACACGCTGTGTTTTGTTATCAAGGCTTTGCTAGGAATTATGGCACCAATTTTCACTATCCTTGTTATAAAAAGCAAGCAGTTTTTCCACTGGTTTTTAGGAGGCTCAGGAGCTCAGGAAGGCTGAGAGCGAGGGCTCACAGCACTGCATTTCAGTCCCTAAGTGTCTCCCGGGAGGATTCCCGGCTGGAATCTTACCTGGACCACCGAGATGTGCCCGTGCAACACCGCGAAGGTGAGGGCAGTCCAGTGCCGGCTGTCGGGATGGACCGAGGGGTATCGTGGAGAGGTGCTGGGGACCTGGGAGAAGGGAACCAGGCACTGGTGACCCACTGCAGCCTGCCTGCTTCCATCCCCAGCCTCGTACGGAACCGGCTTCTCCCTCTGTGAGTGACAACCCCAGGGAACGGGGACTTGGGCCACTTAGAGATCACTGCCACCACCACTCACTCTGCCCCGTCCCCTGGGATGTTTTAATGGGCTCACCGGCTTCTCCCTGTGGCAGCTCCCTCCCTCCCCCTCCCCGTGCCTATTAGACTTGCCAGTGCCAATCCTAATTGGAGCCGCTGAGTGCTCCGAGAGGTTTTGAAGGTTTTCTCCCCTCCTCCCGCACCCCTGAAGCAATGGTTTCTGAGAGAAACGCCTGGCTTGAAGCTTCCAGAACTGAAGCCTTCCGTTGCTAGGAGAGAATTCAGAACTCCTCCTGTTAGTTTACGTCTGGATAATTATGGGCAGAGGGTTACTCACTGGTATATCTAAATTTGCTCCAGCATCTATAAGCATCTGGACCATGGCTTCATCTCCAGCAGCACAGGCGTACATGAGGGGGGTCATACCCTTCAGAAAGGAGAAGAAAAATAAAAACAAAGTTATCCTTCTATCCCTGTCAACAGTGACACTGTCACGGACACAGCGAGTTTGAACCTTAATGTACAAAGTATATGTAGGGACAGCAAATGTATGTTTATAAAACATTTTTGGTTTCTATGCAGAGCAGCACAACTGATTCTGGAAGATGACCTGCACAAAACATCGCTGGACAAGGCTGAAAGAACACAAAAAGGATCACTGAAAATCCCAGCCCTGTATTGTCCACAGTGCTCGAGCTTTCCCAAGGCTGCCAACAAAGAAATGCCATTTCTTGGCTCATTTGTAGCCAAATGAACTGAAGGCAAGAAAGCAACACAAAAATACAGAAGATGAATTTATCTGGCAACTTCTCCCCATTGCTAAAATCCTATTTGCCACAATATTTCAGCATTTCAATCCCATAAATCTCTCTCCCTCTACTTAACCAGCAAACCATGACGGCTCAGAGATGAATTATGAGAAAAATGAGCCTTACTTATGGAGTTCATTCTCCAAGTAGCCAAGGACAGAAAGGAAATGGCCTGGTAAAATCCATTCCTGCTCACATCCCACAGCTTTCCTGCCCCCTCCCCTTAATTATTGCAGGCATTTGAATTTTTTACAGGCAGCATCTTCGCTGCTCAGTGTGCAATAACAGAGCTGCATCCTTAATGGGGCCTGTACTGTAAAATGGAATTACATCTCTCAGGAATGGAATTAGAACTCTCAGGAGTTCTGCTCCTGACTCTGCAAAGGTGTCCTTTCAAAGCAGCCACAACTCCAAGCTTCCTGCTTTGGGGCAGTTCCATTCGTGAAGAGATTTCTGGGTGAGATTCTCTCTGGGTGAGATATTTTGGCTTTCGTGGGGCTTGGGAGGCTCCACACTCATTACAGACAAATAAATTTAGGATTTAAAACTCAGGTCTGCAGGCACAGGCTTCAGTCAGGATTCTAAAACTACAGGCAGGATTCTAAAACTACAGGCTTGTAAGGCCTTGTATTCTCCTTTTTAAAATTTTTTATGTTAGTTTTGCACTCCCTGCTTGCTCCTTGCAAAGGGAAGAAGAGACAGTTTTCCTAAACATCTCAAATCCCCTGAAACCAGAGTGCTGTTTGGTCTTCACCAGAACTGAAAAGAGGGTCCTGCTCCAAACTCAGGTTTCTGGGGGGATGCTGTGAGTTCTATTCCATGAATCTCCATGCACACAGATGGAGAAGTGGGTCTGAACATCCTGGATATGCTCACACCCCTGGAATGGTCAAAATCCAAACCTGGATCTAAAGCCCTTGCATTAAATTAGTCCAGCAGTTCTGTCATACCTAAGGCAGTTTTCCCAAGTTTGGGCATCTGGCTTTGCCTTGTTCCTTTCCAGGAGGGGCCAAACAAGCTGGTGGCAAAGTTCAGCTTTGGTTTTCTATTCCAGCTCTGGCAGAGTTCATTCCCAGATTTAACTCTGCCTGGGGCTGGCAGTGCCATGCAGGCACTTGCTTGGTCACACAGAGCTGAGTTGCTCCAGAGTCAAGTGGAGAATTTCCCAGCAACAATGTCTCCAGAGGGGGGCTGTCCTGCCCTTTTCGTCGGTGCCAAACCACTCTTTGAGGGGCAAAGATGACAGAGCTGCCCCGCTCGCAGCAGGGCTGGCAAGAGGATCACACGCACAGGATGAGACATCAATAAGTGACAGCAGAAACTCCTCAGACTTCCCAAGAAGCTGCTCACAGGGGTCTCCATGCTGACAAAAGCCAGACGGCTCCCGGTTTGCTGGCTGGATGAGAGGTAGGGAACATCCTGCAGCAAGAAGTGACAGTCCTGGCACCAGTGTCTGTGGTGCTGGGGCCCAGCCGCTCACAAAGCAAATCACAAAATAATCTCTGAGAGAACAAGAGGCCTGTGGGCTACAGAAACAGGAACTGCAAAAACTTACTTAAAAAAAATGTAACAGAGGAAGTGGGAAACCTTCATAACATAAATCTGCCACCTCAATCACTTTAATAAAGTGAGTATCTACGATGTGATACCCACCCCAGTGACCACAAAGCTCCTGGTACTGGATTTGTAAATCAGGCCATCTACAGACCCAGATATGTCCAGGAGCAGCTTCTGCTATTTGTGTACACATTCACACTTCCTTTAAAACTGCAGGAAGGTGGGAAGTGCCATGGAAGATGTACCGGGTTCGGAGCTGGGTCTGAAATGCAGCAAAAGGCTGGCTCTGAGAAAACCTCGCTACCTGATCACAAACCCTTCCCACTGCTCAATATCCTCTTGTTCCAGAGACGTGACAGCTCATTCTCCCAGCTGTGACAGCTGTAACGAGTGTTTATTTAGGAGAGGTGGCTTTTCTTTCCCCTCTTTTTAAATTGAAAGCTAATTCCATGCATTGAATGATGCCCCAGAGGACAGACTGTGCTGTTACTTGATGGGACTGACAGCACGAGCAGAAGCAGCCAGAGACTCCCAGGACCACCAAATCCCTATGGCTCAGTGTAGCTGAGCAGGGAACAGTTAAAAATGGATGAACAGACACATCAGCATGACGGACTTTGAGCAAATCTAACACTGACTGACACCAGGCTGCTGGGGTGTGGGGTTCCCACTGCTGTTTCTTGCATTCCAAACTGCTCCGAGCCCGAAAGCCATGAGACAGTAACACCTTGAGGTCACTCCTCACCGACCCAGCCAGGATTTGGGCTGTTGAGTCAGAGGGGAGTGTCACTGGGAAAAAAAACCACTGTGCTTTGACATCCTCTCAGCACGTATCAGACTTTCCATTCAGCGCCCCTGTGTTAACCTGCCTGCCATCAGTGCCTGAGACAGCCCATCCAAGGAACAGACATTCCAGCTGATAAACAATCCACTCCGGGCTCTGATGGGGTTTTTTTTGGAGGGGTGGCTTGAGAGTGGGGTGGGGAAGTATCTTCTTGTGTTTTAAGGGATGCATCTTCAGCCTAAAACACGAGCTAGAATTAGAAAACCCTTGGAGAGGCAACAAACACGACCTGGCATTGATTTGCCCTGTGGAAAGGAAGGAGTGAGCTGCCGATGCCAGGAATTTTGGGGTTGTGAGTGTTTGTTCTGTGGCACACCTGATCATCCATGGTGTTCACCCCATCGGGGCCCAGTGCATCGATTGCTTGGTTGATCAGATCCGTCCTCCCGCAGTTCAGCATCCGGAAGCCCAGATCCTGCTGGAATTTCTCAGTAGCAGCTTTAGCATCCAGTCTCCGGAAGGAACTGAAGCAGCATTCAGGTCTGTGAAAGACAAAGAATTCCTGGATGGTGCCCATACCATAAAAGAAGATACAGATCCTCAAGTCTTTTCTGGGCAAAAAATATCGAAATTTTTAAAAAGTATGAAATCAAAATCAAATTTATGCAGGGGAAAACCCTCAATGCTTTTCCAGCAACTCAATAATGAGGATCTACTAAATCCTTATCCTTTAGATTGACTATCAAGACAACCCTTATGACATCTGGAAGAAGCCCAGTGATTACTGTAAATCCTCTGTCTGTCTGCTCAGACTCTTCTGAATTCCAGACCTGGAAGTGTGTCTCCTCCACTGAAGGAGCACTTCCCAACTGGAGGCTTCCTATCTATCTCAGCTGGGCCCTGGGAGGCTCAGCCCTTTGATGTTATTTTGGGGTGAATGCCTTCCCCAGTACCCGCCTGGTTTCCAGCACAGGCTCTTGAGCAAACTCTCAGTGAGCGAGAGATCAGCCTGCCAAGTTCCTCTGATAAATGAGATGCTTTCAGCACAGCCATCCTCCTCCGGAGAGCCTGGACAGCCTGCCAGAGGATCAAACCACTCATCACCTCACGCAAAAGATTCAGGATGAATCTCATATAAAATCCTACAGCTGAGCTGGGCTACCACGATCTTGTTCTAGCTGGTATCACAACCTACGGTATTACCTAGAGCAAGATACAGATCTTTATGTAACAGTAAGAAGGAATATAAAAAAAGGAATTCTGTAAAAAAAGGAAAAGAGTGAAATAAAATTACTCCACTTGAAATCCAGTGAACCTCAGAAAAACAAAAGTTTTTGAAGGGATAGCATTTGTCTTTGCACATTGTTCCTATCCCACAGCAAGCCAGGGATAAATAAATAAATAAATAAATAAATAAATAAATAAATAAACAAACAAATAAATAAATAAATAAACAAATACACAAACCAGTTCCAAGACCTCCTTTCCCCCTGAATGTGCTGGTTACAAAATGACTGCTTTAAAGGATCAAATAATGTGCTCTGGAACCAATGATGGGGGGGTTTTTTGCTAGTTTAGATCTTTCATTCAAGCTAACTTAAAAAGCAAAGAATAATCTTGCAATGAAGGCTGAGGCGTGAAAAAACCCCAAATCCAAACACCTGCATTTCATATTTAACTTTCAGAAAGACAAAAATCTTTCTGCCCCGGCGGCAGAGTTTGGCAAAAGTTCCTTTATCTCTCCAAGTACCAGAAGGTTAAAAGAGTATCGCTTGCACAGAACAGTGAGATGTGGCTTCTGGGAAAAGCAGTAAAAGAACATTTTGAAGAAGCTCCAAGGACCGGAGGAGCCTTGCAAAGCTTAGCCCACGTACTTGAGCTGGCGTGGCTCGCAGTCCAGCCCCGGGAGGAGCAGCCTGGCCGTCTGCCTGATGTCATCGCTGTCCACGGTGAGGCTGCGCCGGTGCTCGGCGTAGGTGATGGCCACCCGCATCCACTCCATCAGCGGCGGCAGCAGCATGAAGGGGCTGTGGAATGAGGGGAGAAATCAGTCACCGAACACGGGCCGAGGCAGGACGGTGCTTCGTGGCTTCCTGGGAGTGCCAGGGGGAGCCTGGCACGGATAAATCCCACCTGAGCAGGGAAACTGGAGTGGAAGGTCACGGCATCGGGAAGGAGCTGCTCAGCCTCGGTCATCTAAACATCTTAACTGTGCCTATTGTCTAAAATAATCCATAGGCACAGGATTATTTATTATTTATTATTATTTTTATGCTGCTCCCCTAGGAACACTAAAAATATCCTCGACTGCTTGCAACTTCAATCAAACCTTGCTACTTCAGTCCTGCCTCCATTAATCTTTACATCACCACTATCCCCACGGCCTTCTGCATTTTGCCTTTTTTATGCAGAGCTCAATTTTGCCCCCCTGAGCCTCCAAGACCATAGAACTGGTGGAGCAGTGAGGTTTTGCTCAATCTGCAGGGCTGCAAGGCAATAAAGGAATATAAATAAGGTAATAACAGGAGCCCCAGCTCGTGATTAGCCCCCCTTTTAGTCCTGCTGTAAGAATGAACACGGCACTGAGATTACACATCAATGTAGAGTTACCACAATACTCTCGCACACAACATATCTCATCCACCCGCGCCGTGTACAGCCAGACTGATCCATTCTGCCTGATTTTTCCCCAAGGATACCTGCCACCCCAGTGGAAGGCTTGGAAGTGCCAGCTGTAATGAAAACACCTCTCCCATTCCCAGTAATGACTTCATTAACGCTATGGAAAGAAAAAAAAAAAAAAAGAAAAAGCCTTTTCCATTTCACCATTCAAAAGAAAAGAACTGAGAGGAGAAAGGATCAATTCCTTTACAAAGTTCAGAGAGAAGAAGATATATATGAGGGAATGTGAACTGATTTGGGCATTAATGAAAGCAGCTGAAGCCATGAAAGGCATTTTCAAAGCTGTGCCTGTGTGTATGTGTGAGCGCAGGAAGAGCGAGCTGCGCCAATCCCGTTAGAAACCATTTATCCGTAATGGGATTTGCAAGCAGAACTCCCTTTGTCACGACTTTGAACACCCTTCAGGCTGGAATAACTCCACTCGGTGGAAATATGCGCTGTTCCCATTTTCCCAGCTGCAAGGTGCACCCTGAAACGCTGCCCGTATCACTCTACAAACACGCCGAGTATTTTTCCCTTTTCTTCTGAGTTGTGAAGCAGCATCTACAAAACCAGAGGTGTTTTAAGCACCTGATCCACCCTGAATTGCCAGGACCAGGGTGTATTTAACAGGACATTGACTTTCTCCTGTTACCTGATTACTTTTGTGTCAAACAACCAGAATATCCGGGTTGTTAAGAGTCACCACTTTGCAAACCACCCCGTAGCTCATCCTTCCAAAGACTTCCTGAAAGGGATGGGATGAATCATTCCAGCTCATCCCATTCAGCGCTGATTGACTTCCCTAAGGGAAGGGCAGGAATTGTCAACGGGCATTGGGGAAACTCCTTTCAGCAAATTCTCTGCTCCAGAGAACTTCAACTCTTATCTGGCCTGGAAAAGAGTCGTTCACACTTTTTAAATGCAGGTACTTAAGGGAGGAGCCAAAATTAATTCTTTATCTTTTCTATGCACTCTGCATGGCCTCTAGCATGGGATTCAAAGTTCCACAGAGGTGGTGAGGGCAGAGAGGTAGGCCGGGAAGGCTAAAAGCACCAGAATTAAATACAAAATTCAACTAAAGTCAGTTTGGGAATGCTCAGGAGCACTGGAAAAGGTCACCTTACAAGGGATTCCATCTGCCACCTTTTGAGGTAAATAAGGATTTAGGCCACATCCCAGCTTCGCTGACACTCCCGTGGTTGGAACACTGCTGGACAGGGAACCACATCCCTGATCAAACCCTGGTGTGACTGACTCCAGGCCCTGGGCAGCCAGAGCCTGCGGTCAGCCAGCAGCAAATGCCACGGAGTCTGCACCAGAAATAACACCTATCCTGCAGGAATTTCCACTCTGCAAAAAATCCACATGTGCCAGGGTTATAAATGACTTCCACACAAGCAGACCTTGGATGTGGAAAACTTGCTTCGGGAGGAATGGCAAGGAGGAAGGTTTTTTTCCTTTCCCTTCTGTTTCTTTTTTTAATCTCAACAGATTTTTCCAAAGGCTTTAAAAGTGACAGCTCAGCCTGCCTGGTTCCCTTGCGTCCAAAGAAGAGGAGACTCTGGAATGCAAAAAGCAGTGTCAGGAAGGATGTTCTCATCCTGCTATCCTAATTTTCCAAACCCCATCACTGGCATTGCTGGGCAAAGTGGATAAATCATTCTTTATTATTCATTATTCTATCACGGCTGACTATAATTACTTCAGTTGCTATTGTGCTGAAAAAACTTTGTTTTTCTGCAAAACTTCTAGCTTGAGGATGGGCTTTTTACTCTTCCCCCCTGCTTTTATCCAACTATTTCCTTTCTCCCAATCTGGCCTCGCTCTGGGAACAGCTTTATCTTCCTTTGCTCACTGACACTCCACCAGATAAGCAGCATTATCACAGGACTGAAGCAGAAAGAAGAGGTGCAGTCCAACTGAAACACCAACACTGGGTCACATCGCACTAGGAAAATAAATGAAATTATTCACTTTCTAGGAAATAAAACGCCGTTCTCATCCCTGTGGCCCTTAACCTGGGCATCCATCTGCCTCCAAGGAATCACTGATCATTTCACAGTCTGAGAAACACTGCAGGAGGGGAAGGGGAGAAACCTTCATGGAAAATTAACTGGGAGACGCTGCGAGCTAAAGAATTAATTTCTGTCTCCGTGCTCCTGCTTGGGCCATGTTCTGCACGGTGCCATTTTCCTCTGGTCTTCCTGACATTTAGAAGCGTTTGGCAGCTCATTAAATTCCACACACGTGAAGTGATCCAGCCGTGGGAAGCTGTCACATTCCAGCAGCAGCTCGTTGGGGACACAGCCCCTCGGTTTTCTCGGAAGAGCAATGCCACCATGGCTTTGTCCCGTGTTTTGCCATGAAGTTGTCTTCCAGTGATGCCACGCGTGAAAGTTCTCTGAAATTCTCCCCATCTGGAATTGGACAGCCACTCCGTTCCCGAGGGGATCACCCAGCTGGAGCTGGGTGAGAGTGCTCTGGGAAAGAACAGGCTTTATTATGGGCTTTCCCCCTCCTTTGAGCTAAACCACATTGTTTTATTTAGACATAACCTAGGAGGCCAAGCAGCACTTGGCAGAGAGTTTATAGCAAGTTTTAGGATAACTTTTTCCTGGAAAAGGTACTTTCATTAGAATGTACCCCAGAGTGGGCTCTTCTGGGGATTTCTAGGAGCACTGGGATCAAGGTATTTTTCTGGCAAAGGGAAGTTAATCGTATGCAAAAAGGAGAGAACTCCAGAGGAGTTAGAAAATCATGTCATCTTTCCTTTGCTTTGAGCACCTGCTAACTCAGGTGGAGACAGGGGGGTTTCCCACAAAAAAACCCCAGCTATTCTATCACATTCCTCCCCCTGCCTGTGTCCCCAGGAGGATCCAGTGACAAGACTGCTGAAAAACCACAGAATCATGGAAGGGTTTGGGGTGGAAAAAGCCCATCTTGTTCCAAACCCCCCCCACCATGGGCAAGGACACCTCCCGCTAGCCCAGGCTGCTCAGAGCCCCTTCCAACCTGGAGGAAAAAAGGAAAAAGGAGGAATAAACCACTTTTCCTGCTGACCCACCTCTTCTCTGCTATTTTTCATTGCCTTCTGTTCTGCTACAGCAAAACAAAGTGGGAGCCAACAGCGACAGCAACAGCAAGAAAGAAAAACCTTGTTCTTCTAAACAAGGCTCTCCTTCTTCTAAAGCAGGGAAGAAAATCCTGTCCTAATGGAAGCAGGTGGGAATGGCAAAATTCACCTCCCTGCTGGCAGCCTGAGCAGGGCCTGAGACACACAGGCACAGTCTCCCATCCTGCCTGTCCCAAGGCCTTCTATGTGGTTTGACTGAACTAAAACACCTGAAAATATCACAATATTTATGGTCAGAGTGGGGTAGCCCATGGTAACTCCCCATATTTGACTTACAGGAACTATACACAGGCTCCTGCAAAGAAAAATCCCAAATCTTTAAAGATCAGTGTGGCGTTTTGCAAGGGACTAAAAAATAAAAAGGACGGGTTTTCAGTGCAGTGAGCTGATGTTTGAATTTATTGCTGGAACCAAACCTCATGGCTCAAAGTCACGAAGATGGAAAAATCCCAAGGATGGCAACAGAGTCTAAAAGAAATCAGAGTGAAGTCTCATTACTTGGAGAAGGGAAAAGACTCTGAGGCAAGACAGAGTCTCCAAACCCCAAACCATGTCATGCTGATGTGGAAAACAGTGGCATATTTACAATTTGGATTCTCAAACACTAAAACTCCTCTTCAAGCAGCAGGGAGAAAAAAAGATAACTCAGAGTATGTAATTATATGTGAATAAAATAACAACAGAGATGTTGATTTAGAAGAAACACAAAATTGGTGTTCCAAAATACAACCAGCTTCAGTCAGGAGCTATTCCTCACAGATTGAAAAATATTTTACAGAATTTCAAGAACTTCCCACATTTACAGCAGAAGAAAATAGGAATTACCACGCTGGGCCCTATTCAAGGATCATCTCAATATGTGCAACGTCTTTCAAGGCAGACAGTCCAGATCCACGCAGAAAAGGAAGAAGAAATTTAATCACATCCAACTGACCCCAGAAAGTGTTCTTCTGAATTCCCTTGAAACAATGACTGGCTCACATCTCAGAAGATAAGAGTTCTCAAATTTTAGTGGATTGTTATCAAGTTACTAAAGCTTTGGCTTGGCTATGCCACGAGTTTAGAGAGTTATCCTGCAGTCAGACACTAATGGAATGAAAGCCATCTGGATAATATTATATTTATTGGGAGCCTTTCTCCACTGAATCTGCCTTCAGAGTTTCCTCTGCTTGAAGAATATAAAATGGTACAAGAATAGTTTCAATCTAGAACTGGCAGCTCTGTTCCTTCTTACCACAGACAGAAATAACACCTTTTCCAGCCTTTGCAAACCACACTTAAAAATAAGGTGCAGCATGAGAAAGGTTTTACTTCATGTTATTACAAATCAAAGGAAAAACTAAATCTGAGCTCACAAAAAAAAATAACATGAAGTAATCATTGGGAACTCACTATGAAACATAAAAAGAGCTCTCAAGTCTATGGTTTATTTATTGTAATCACATTTTACAAACTTTACTTTACCAACAGGGAAAAGATTCCATTTTCAGGCTGAAAACAAGCACTTGGTGCTGCACTGGAATGTGCCATGTGTCTCATTAGAAAAACATATTTGTAACATCTGCAAAGCTGGGGCAGGAGGAAGGTTTCTAGAGAGGCGGAAAATAACGAAAACCAACATAAAGTGTATACAGTTGCTGACAAGAGGCAGATAAATGTACATGATAGTTTAACTATGACAATATGGTCACAGTTATGGGGTCAAGGATGTGACTGATTTCCAGCTGCCTCCCCAGCCCCACACGGAGCTGTTGGATCCCTGGTGGACACAGGAAATGCAGAGGAAGGGAAACCACCAATCCTGCTCCTGCTGCTGCTCCCAACTCCTCGGTGCCCTAAAACTCTCTGTAAGGTGAAAACTACTGCAAACAATTTGGGGGATGAACTATTCTTCCATGAGTCTGGACCTAATTGCAGTCCTGACCTCAATTAATACGGAGCGAGTCCAGTGGAGATCATGGAGATGCTCTGAGGTCTGGAACCAGGCTGGGAGAGCTGGGATTGCTTAGCCTGGAGAAAAGACTCCAGGGAGACCTTAGAGCCCCTGTCAGTGTCTAAAACGGCTCCTGGAGAGCTGGAGAGGGGCTTTGGGCAAAGGTCTGGAGTGACAGGACAAGGGGGAATGGTTCCTGCTGCCAGAGAGCAGGGTTGGATGGAATACTGGGAAGCAATTCTTCCCTGTGAGGGTGCTGAGGCCCTGGAACAGGTTCCCAGAGAAGCTGTGCCTGCCCCATCCCTGGAAGTGTCCAAGGCCAGGTTGGACGGGGCTTGGAGCAACCTGGGATTGTGGGAGGTGTCCCTGCCCATGGCAGTGGGGTGGAATGAGATCATTTTTAAGGCCCCTTCTAACCCAAACCATTCCATTATCGTGATTCCATGATTCCAGCAGTGGCTCTGGCCAGGCCATCTACATCAGATCCAAGCCTTTCCCAGCTCTTACAACAAGGTGACTGCCCTGGTTTGCAAGCACAAAACACTTCCCAGACAAGATCCAACCAGTCCAACATGTGGAGTCCTGGTACCCAGGACCCACCCTGAGCAGTCTGACCCAGGAAAACCTTGCTATGCCCAGCAATTCCAGCAGCGAAGGAAAACACTGGTACATTTCGGAGCAGGACAGGAGCACAATTCACATGCACGAAAGGAATGAGCCTGTAACAGCACGTTAGGTGATAGTCAGAGATAAACACCGGCAGAGAGCCAGTGGGGTATCTGCTATTCTTGGATCAGCCTTGATCCCGTGGGCAGAAAAACCAAGAGGCAACTCCTACGGTGCATTCCAGCAGCTACACTGGCAAACTAACCAAAATAAAACAAAACCAAAAAAAAAAAAATCCCATGCTATCTGCAAGCAGATTTATCAGGGGTCAGCGTGGTTCTTCACTACCCACGGCCAAGACTCCTTCTTCCCCAATTTTTTTTTGCCCATTACACGTAATTCCCAACAGCAGGAGCAGGATTGAGATAGCAGCCCTTTGAGTTACGACTTCAATCTGATTTGCCAACGTGCATATGTTTAAAGCATATGCTGGCTCCGGAGCCAAAGCCAATCTGCCAGATTCAATCACTGAGCTCGTTTTCAGGGCCCAGTTGTAAAATCCTGACACGGAGCGTTGCCACGCTCATGAAAACTGCCCGGAGCTCCCAAGTTAAAGCTGTGTGAGCAAAGAGCCAGGAAGAGAAATATTTTTTTGTGTGGCTCTGGAATACTCAGAGCTGTTCAATTAATTATAGCTGGAAAAGTTTGTCCAGTTAAACAAAGACAATTCTTACCAGAGCAAAGGGGTTTTCACTATAAACAGGGAAACGCTTCCCGTTTACATCCCAGCCCAAGCCAAAACCTAATTAGTGTTTCAAATAAGGCATTTTAAAACACAGAATACTGGGATCTAGAGGCAAAACATTTCAAGGTTAAAGAGATGATTCTTTCCCTTTCAGGACTAAGGAAAAGTTGATGAAACTCCTGTTTTTCTAATGACTGATGTGACACTCCTGTGCCATGTCACACTCCTGTGAGCAGGGATGCTGTGTGTCACCAGTTACCCCGCTGCTGGTGCCAGTGCTTTCTTCACGAAAATCCAGGGAATCTTTTGGCTTTTCACATTCCTGGAATCTGAGATGTTCCAGGAATTAATTTAGCATGAAGGCACTAGGAACACACCAACACATGTGGGTTTGGAGCTCTCTTAGGTACAATAATGCAATGTGTGCTCTACAATCAGGTACCCACTCCACCCAAAAATGTAATTTAAGAGTCCATTTGCTTAAATAAAGAGCATTCAAAGCCCACAGGGTGCAGCATTTGTGAATGAACAGACAGCACTCTTCTCTCTAACAGGGAAGACACACAAACCCTGCCATTAATCAAAGTTCAGAAGGAGCAGTAACAGCGCTGCTGGATCAAATAGATGCCAGAGTGGCATTTTTAAAGTCTTTAATTATTATCTTGCAGGAGGACATCACTCTGTTCTAATGGCAAACTGCTCAATGAACATATTTCACCTCAATCTCCAAGGAGTTTCTGTTCCACTCCTCAGTTCCTGTCTTAAAACACTGAGGAGCTGCAGTGCAGACTGAAGAGAAAGTTCCAGTGGTGAATGAATTTATTTCTGCTTTTTACTGCAAAGCATAAAGAGTTCCATGTTTGAATTTTGCCTTAAATAACCAAATAAATAGTGCCGTGTAAGGGTATAGATATGAGAAATGCAAGCAAAAGTGCCCTGAATTTAAAGAAAACAACTGTTGCCATGAAGTCCTTCCATGCCAGACTAGGAATCATCTCATTCTTCCATTCTGTGTTTAAGACTGTGAAATCTCTCAACTTCCAACTCTTTTTATGGTTCTACCTCTGGGATTTTTATGGTCCCATCCATGGGTATCACTGAACCTAAACAGCACTAGGAATGGCAGACACAACAGCTTAACTCTGGGATTTTGGTAGGTGGATTTAATTGGCCAAGCTCAAATTCTTTCAGTTTCCAAATATCCTAAATTTGGAGCTCACATGCACTACATTTCAACATTTGGAGCTTCTCAGCAGATGCCACAAATTCCAGCTATTAAGTCCGCTTTCAGTGCCAGCAGCGCTGCTGAGCAGCCTCTTGCTTTGCCTGCTACAGTGTAGGAACTTCTACTGAATTTCAAATGAGCATAATTAAAGTGATTAAAATACCTCAATATATGGGTGCAGGAGATCTTTCAGCAGGTCGCAGCTTGGCCTAACCCAGAGCAATGCTGACAGGACACATGGGAAAAAGGCTCTTACCCTGACACCCTCAGGAGGCTGTGGCCAAACACCAGCACAAACAGGAGGCCAGAGGCATAACCAATACCCTCCTACAAAGCAACTTGCCAAATTACCGAAGTTTTGTATCTGTTTCTCATGGATGTGAACTACAGAGCTGCAGATTTTACGCCCAGATGGCAAATGCCTGAGTAAGACACCAGCAATGTTTGTTTACACCCTGACACCTGCAGCACAGGTAGATGAAAAAACCCCACTGTCACTCAAGTCTCCGCATCAAGTTATCTGTTACCCCATCTCTCTCTCTCTAAAAAGCCACACTCAAACAGTCTCATATTAATAGATTAGATAAATATTCTAATCAGAATAAGAGAATGAAGTTCTCTTATGCACAGATAAAACTTGTTCTTGCAACAGGCCCCACCTGGTTCATGCTGACCATGGCAGAGGGTGCAGCACCGTGGTTCCTACAGGAACACAGAGGAATTTCAAACTCCAGCTGCCCATTCAGCTAATGACCAGCATGAAAAATCAGTAATTTTTGTTTCTAATGCCAAATTGCAAGGATTTTTTTTTCTTTTCAGCCCCATTAAAATGCTGCTGCCAAAAAGCAGATCTAAAACCACAGAAGCATCAATGACTGATATGATAAAAATGACAAAGCTAAACATGAATCTATTCTAACACCACTGCACTCAATTCACATGGCACAATTACTCTTTTTCAAGTTGTTGAGGAAAATACCAGCATTCTAAAATCCTGCTCTACACTTCACTACCTGTTGCTTGAGTAAATTGTTCTCTCAGCACCCAGTGCTCTGCATTCCAAACATCAAAAAAGAGTAATCAATAAAATGTATATGAGATATGGGACACACCTTTCTTCCCAGGGTTTCTACCTCAAAAATACCCTGAAGAAACAAAATTATTTGAGAAATAAACTGGTTTTAATTTTATTTTCTCTGAGCCCGGACTGTGAATGAAGCTGTACAGAGCCAAAACTTTGTCACTACACCGGGGCACACTGTGCTCCCAGATTAAGCCAGTTTGGCCATTTATCTTTAGGTATCTTGCATGCCTCAGCACAGACAGTTTAGCAGACCAAAAAGCAGCCCCAAAGTGTGCTAATTAAACTATTGTAACTTCTCGTACAAGGAAGAATGGGATGCCCAGATGGAAAGTCACTTAAAGCACATATGTTTCTGTGATGTTCCACTGCACCAACTCTTCAGAGAGATCCTTCCTGAAGAATTTGGCTGCCCCAACAGGGAACTGAGCACTGGCTGCCTGGCACAGTGCAGAGCTGACAGAGGGAACTCTTAATCACCCAGTCTGGCTGCTGGGAGCAGGATAATTACAGGCAGCCACGTTCTGAGCAGGTTATGTTTGCCCTGTTACAATTTCATGCTAACACGCTCCTGCTCCTCTCAACTACTCCTCTTAGACCATCTTCTGGAACTGCCTCACAGACAACTCATCCTTTCCCTCTGAAAAAGTCCCCAGTTCTGCAGCACCTGTCCAAGAAGAGCCCTGTTCCTCTGGAAGGATCTTTTCCATTCCTGAACAAAGCCAAAGGGGTCAAGAATTGTTAACCGAATTCCTTCCAGCAGCAGAGAGTTTTCCAGCAAGCCTAGGGATAAAACCTTCCAGCTTCTGCCTGCCCCTTCTTTTCTCTAGCCATGATGACAGACTTTCTAACCTTTCCAGGGAAGAAAGACCTCCAGGTACAAACTCTCCAGTGGAACTCAAGTTGCCAGTGGTTTGACTCCAGGCTGGAAATGCCCCTTCCAGCAGCATCACCAGCAAAGCACAGCCTGGTCCCTCCTCTCCCAGCAAACACGTTCCACCAGCACCCATAGGATCAACACCAGGTGCTGCAGCCCCAGAAGAATCTAAAACCAGGGCTGAATCAGCTCAGACATGCAGCTCATTTGAATAGGATTTGTCTTGCAGAGCAGAGTGCTTTTTGAAACACACAGTTCAGCAGTTGCTGAAAAAAACATGTGATTAAAATGGTGCAGTTTAGCTCTGTCAGTGACCAGGAGGTCAGGGCAGCACCGGCACTTGTGGGGATGGGATGGGGAAGTGCAAACTGCCTTGGAAAAGGAAACCAAGCAGAGACACCCCAACCTAGGATTACCCCAGGGAAAGCTTAGGTCTAATCTCTGCAAGGTCACAGAGAGAGAGTGATTGTTGCCATTATCATAAATTATACCCAGCAATATTTACTCTACGGTGCAGCTTTGCTCTTTGCAATGTGTTGCAAAGATGTCAGGAACAATAACAGCAAAACCCCCAACAACCTGCCAGCGCTGGCTGCTGCACAGCAAAGGCTCAGGATTGTATTTATTTAGTGTGGCCTTTGTTAAAGCACCAGCTAACTCCTTCCTCAGGAAACAGGCGAGTTCTGCAAGGGAAGGGCTGTAATTTAGTCCAATAGGAAACAATATTAACTTCAATTGGAAACAGCAATTACTGAAAAAGGAGAAACTTGCTGGCTTGTTACCATTGCCGTTCTTTGCAACATGCCCAGAAGTTTTCATCCACAGAATTACCGATTTTTAGTTGTATCAGTTACAAGAGCACTCTGCTGGTATCAGGAGACTGTCCTTAAGGATCTGTGCCTAGGAGAGATGGAGACAGGAAAGACAGCAAACCTGCAAGAGTTAGGCAGAGAGATGCAGACTCTCAGTCAGTCCTCTGCTATTTTCCATAGGCACTGTGTAAAAGGTGGGAAAAGAAGCCAGAGGACCTTGCCTTACTCATTCCTGTGTTTCTATAACGCTCTAACAGCTTTGTTTTAGGTTTCCCTGTATTATTTTCCCTTCAGTTTTAATGCTGGTTTGCTGCTCATCATGAAGAGCAAACAACAAACAATGTACAAGCCAGGCTGCCCACAGGCACTGGAGATTCCTGGCTGCACCAGCCCCAAGATTGCAGGCAGCTGAGTGCCAGGCTCTCATCTCCTTGCACGTTTTTTTTTTTACCTGAGCAGATGGAAATTCAAGAGCAGAAGCCAAGAGCTCAACGTGGGCACCTCTGCAGTACTTACAGTAATTACTGGAGCTGTAATTGCAGGGTGGTAGCACATGCAAACACACACAGTGTCTGCCTATCGTGTCTTCACCACTCAACAAGACAGCCAGAGATCAACTCTCCACTTCTCAACATTTTTACAAACAGGGACTTTCACCAGAAGTGGCTTCGGTCAGCGACAGCCTTTCTGGGGATTTCCACCCAGCACTGGGGTAAAACCACTGTGAGAGCAGAAAATGGTGGTTTTCAAACAAATGTTTTGTAGCTGACAGGATAAAGACTGTCAGGCACCTCACACTGCTCCAGGTAGGTGGTGAGGATCAAGAAGTGCCTGCTGAAGAACCAGTTCCAGGAATGAGATACTGACTCCTGTCAAGTGGGAAATCACCAGCTGGAGAGATGTTAACTCTGAGGGCAAATACTGAAATTAGAACCACAGAAGCACAGGGCAACTGGGGTTGGAAGGCACTTCTGGAGATCATTGAGTCCAAACCCCTTGCCCAAAACCAGGATCAGCTGATCACATTGCCCTGGACCACACAAAATAGGTGATTTTTCAGGTGTCCTGTCCCACCTCTATCAGTGATATTTGAGATTTCTCAAACCATCAAATGACCAGCAGCAAGGTCTCAAGACAGCCCAAAAGCATGACTTTTTGCCCCACAGCTTCATAAGCACCTTTTATCATCAAATTTTTGCTTTATTGTATGTTCTTTTGTAGCTGTAATATTTCCCCAGTCTTTTTACTCTCCACTGCTCTGTGCTGCTCCATTTCATACACACAGAGATTCTTCTACCCCTCACAATTTTGCAGAGAATTTAAATAATCTGTGTTTGTACCACACCCCTGCTCCAAAACAGAAAGAACAGAAGGTGCAGGGGCTCCTTTGGAAGCGCTACAATAACACTACAAATTGCTTACAGCCAGCAATGTGGAAGAACGGCTGGTCTGTCCCAGGTGTGAGATATGTAGAGATGGAAAAAAACAATAAAAATTGAGGAGTGTTTGTTTATAAACAACATAAAAGAGAGGGGGAAAGTATCTAATTCAGAGTAGAGTGCCTTGCCAGCTCCAGCAGTTACACTTGGACGGATTCGATCCTCAGGGTTTGCAATTAATTCCCTTCACCACTGCCAAGGTCATTGCTCACATTCCAGTTCTGCAATCTTTGAACTATAAAGAAATGAACAATTAAAAAACACGACAAGATGTAAAAATACCTCAATAGGTGATGCCAGGCACAGGCAGGAATATTCCAGAAACGGAAGCATAACTGGTGTCTGTCACCTACTGACTTTAGCCAGACTTGTTTTAATTCCTTTCCCTTTAATATTCCATAAACACTTCATCCCGGGTCTCTCTTCAGCATTTCAGTTAAAATACCAGGAGCACATATGCAGGAGTCCCACTTCCATGGGCTCTGACTCAGTCAAAATGTCATTTTTTGTCATTTTGATCTTGGAGTTACTGCTGAATATGTGCTGAGATGTCCCATAAACAGCAGGGAGGTGAAAGCTGCTCATCATAAATGTGCTAAAGCTCCTCTTTTTAAAATGACAGATCTTCTCAGATCTCAAAATTGTGGAATATATTCAGTGTTTTGAACTATTTAGTACGGGCTCAGCAAATAAATCACCCAGCCTAGGGTCAGGAACAGCACTGCCCCTGAACAGTTAATTTCAGTCGATAGGTACATGTGGGTTGCAGCTTATTGGCCTCTGAAATGGGGCTGTTCATGCCATCTCCTTCTGAAAGAGCACCTCAAAATCACAATTAAGGCTGACATTAACTGGTCAGAGTCTGAAAAATGCATGGTAACAGCCTCCCTCCCTGTGCTGGTGAAGGAAGTTGATCGTATCTGTTTATAACCTTTTTATTTTCTAATAAATCTACCAGACTAAGCTTTCATGGATAGCAAATAGCTTTTTTTTTTTTTCCTTTAAAAAAGGGGGCACATTTTCATGTCCCCTCTGCACAAGCAAAACCCTCATGGCACAGTGCGATGTAAGGCTTCCTTCTCTTTCCCTATATTTAATCACTATATTCCTATCCAAACAGCTCTGGGGGAAAAAATAAAATAAATGGACCGTGGCATGGGGATGTGGCTGGAATATGTGGACACATCTTTCTGTTGACTTCAGGGATACTCTGAGTGGATTTAAACACTGTTAAATTCTGCACGATCACAGCACTTTGCTCTCTCAAGGCAAATGAGTGGATCAGGGTCTACTTTTATTATTCCTGTACACCTATTTTTGAGGGGTGAGGCAGCTGCAGACAGAATGGAAAGACACTCAGACCTCTCAGACAAGAGACCCCAGAACTTGTTTTATTGCAGCCCTTTTCAAAGGAACTAAGTGTATCACGTTCTGCTCCTGATACTGCATGGAAACAATAGGGTATGGCTGTAAAATAAAAGAATTCAGACATAAGTACATTAAATTGGAATTAGGAAAGACTAGGCCACAGATAAATCTAAAAGACAGGCCATGATGTTGCTATTGCACTTAATAAAATTCCATAAACCTGCAGTTAAAAGGAGCAGAGGGGAAAAAAGCCTCATGACAGATCACTGAGAGTCTGGAAAGATCCATCTGGAGAAGAGATTTGTCCTGAAAAGCCTCAACCAGCTCTGAAAGCAGGGATTCCTCTCAGTGATGTTGAGGATGCAGCTCAAGCAAACAGGTCTCAGCAGCAGGCTCTGCAGGTTATTCCTGATTTTCCTTCCTTTCCTGCCAGCTGGATGCCCATGCTTTGCCAAGCAAGACTTTTTGGAGACAATTCCCATTAATAACTGGGCTATTAATATTCTCTTTAATCTGAATTGGTATCTTTGCATAAATGTGATCCATGTGACCGAATCACTCCTGTCTCAAGCAATTCCAGGAGGAAGATTTAGCTGTGCCAGGCAGTTTTTGAACACAGGGGAAGAACCCGGTGAACTGTGAGGGAAGGAGCTGCAGGCTCTAATTATTTCTAATGATGCACCTAGAAACCATCGAGTAAAAAGGAACTAAGTAAGATCAAAGTCATGCTTTTTCAAAACATGAAATTCAGGAAATGGGATGAGGAGACCATTGGATGGTCACTGGGGATTCAGAAACAGCCATGGCACAGGGACTCTTTATTTGCATTGACCACTGCAAATCAATCCATCAATCAATCGAGTAATCCTGCTTGGGCAGGATTCTGACACTGTATCAGGAAGAATTAATTCAGACGCAACTCTGGTTTCTGTTCCAGCCAAAGTAAGTTTAGATTACACACAAGACAAAAACTATCAAGTGTTCAAGAGCTCAGATATTAAAGAACAGAGCACTTGTGCAAATAGCACCAAAAAATAGCATGAAAGAGCTACAATCCTTCCTTCTGTAGCACTGCTACATCTTCCTTCACAATCAGATGCATTTTTCACCCTTTCCCAATAAATAACATCTCAGAGCAGGCATTGGCTGGAAATACTCCACAGAGAAAACCCAAGTAGGCAGCTCAGCTCCTTCCTCTTCTGCCCAGCTAACATGGCACAGAGGAATCCTTTTTTTCCCTGACTGACCCTCCTAAAAAATACAGTTTAGATATTTATCCAGTGGCTCTGGATCACAAGAAGTAACAGATGTAATGGGAAGACTCCTGTTGGAAGCAGAAAATAAATTTAGGTCACTTCTGAGGCTGGTAGGTAGGAGCAGCCACTGAGCTGAAAGCAGGATGAGCAGCAGCCTTCCTGAAGGATTTTCTGTGACAAGGGAGAAACTGAGTGAGCCCAGGTTTGTTTACAAGCAGCAAATCTGGAGCCTGCACATGGCAAACAGAACGGAGCTCTCTCTTCTCTTCCGAGGTGGCCCCTGTGTGACTGCAGTTGGCCTCTTGCAGTTTTCCAGCTGAAGAGCTGTGAATTTCCTTTAAATTGGCAAGCTCCAAAATTTCACTGCAGGCAGCTGACAAATCCTCCATCGGCTCTGGAACTTCCCCGGCGTTTTGCTGGATTTTCACTGACAGGCTCAAGATGGGTACAGTCTGTGGGCTTCTGCTGATGTAAATTGTTTTATACTCCCTGATGTTTGGAATAAAATAATGCACCAGCAAACTCAGACAATATGTAGAACTTGGCACTGCTGCAGCAAGGACAGCTTGGAAAGGCCTGACATGGCTGGATCCACAGGCACTGATGGACAAGCCTGGAATTAGCTCCAGAATGTTCTACAGAACAACCGTACCAACGACAGACAAACACAGTTTAGAGATTTTTTAACAGGGCAGCTGGAAGGAGAGGAAGCCCAGCCCACCCAAAGCCACAGATAATGAGCTATACAAGGAAGCAGGATTCAACTTTTTTGCCTGTTCTTAGGCACTAGATCACGCTGACTTTCCAACAATAAATGCTGCAGGCACATGATAACCAAAAAAGAGACAGGATGAGGACAGTCAGTGATGTCTATTCCCAACTTTAAGGCTGGATCGCTATCCTGGCCAAGTAATTAACCCAGGGCAGAGTAGTCCATTCAGCAGTAAAATGAGCCTAAATATTGACCTCGATTTGGGCTCTGTGGGAGCTGACAAATACTCCCCAAGATAAGCATCACTGCGAGAGCATTCCTGCCTTGACACACCATTAAAAATAAAACAAAAGCTTTATATCCCACTTGGGGAGAAGTGAAAAAGGAGAAAGGAACTTCGTTTACCTTTGAATGGCTCTTCTCAAGTCACAGGATCCCAAACAATCCCAGCAAACATGCTCTGGGACATGAGCTCACACTGCAGGAGTGCTCCCAAACTCACCCGGCCTGACATAAGCAATGGGAGAAATCCCACAGCAGGAACAGAGTGAAGAAAGCAGGAGTGCCACGTGTCTGGTCCAAAAACACACCATCTGACCCCTGACACAACACAGACTAGGATCTCCGAGAAAATAAAAATATCTTATTGCCCAGCAGAGCCCTTTTCTGCAGCAGCAGCACAGACCCTGCTGACATGGAAAAGCTCTGAGCCTCCGGGCACTCAGGTGTATCCTCACTGAGCTCGTGCTCACCTCAGGGTCTAATTCCTTTGCCAAAATATTGCACAAGTGACACTCTGTGTCTGCAAAACGCTTCCTCAGGTGTTCTGTTTGACCCCAAACAGCAGATGGTTTATTGTCTGTGCAGCAAACAAGGTCATTCTGGGGTTCGAAGTGGGCCATGGCTCGGTTGCACAGCGAGCAGCTGCATTCACTTTGGAAATGTTTTATGTTTTGCTTAAGACTCCTGAGTGCTTTCCCTTTCATTCTGCCTCCTCTCCTCCTCCTGCTTCAGCACCTTTGCCTGAAGGTGCCAGAAGCAAACATCGCCAACCCACAAACTCTGTAGAGTTTCAGCCTGTTGGGTATCCCAAACCATCCACACACTCCAGAGAGCTCTAGAGATGACTCCATCCACCCCACTGCTGCAGCACACCCGGGCTTCCTCACCTCAGGTCTTCTGCCAAGGTGTTTAGCACAGATAAAAACCCACGTGTGTGGGTGAAACTGGCTCTGTTCACCGGGGTGCCTCAAATCTGCAAGGGTGTCTGTTTTCATACCTTCCACAGTTTGCTGTAGGCCAAGTTCAGAAGCTCAGCCAGGCTTTTAAAAGCCCTTCACGGCACGTGATGGCCCCCATTAGGGCATGGTTTCAGAGCTGAAGCCTAGGCTTGCCTTCATGCTGAAGTGAAGACCTTCCAGACCCTACAGCGTTACGATTTTCACAGCACTCTGCATCGTAGTGTGACACACAGAAAGCCAAAACTAACAGCAGAGTGTCAGATCTGTGGATGAATGACTGCAGCTCCTTCCTCTGAATCAGTGCGGCTCACGGACCTTCCCAAAAATCAGGTTTTACCAAGTCTGCAGCTCTGACAGCCATCTCTCTCTTTGCTGAATTTCAGATCAATAGATTCAGAGATTTAGGCAGGAGTGTGGGGACTGAAGCACGAGCAAAGGCAGAACGGGTCAGCGTTATTGCCCTTGCTGTGACCGGGATTTTTCCAGCAGAAAGCAAGCTGGGATCGCAGTGCACGGAACACGTATATTCCAGAATGGGAGTGCAGACACACAAAAGAGCAGTGCCCAGTTTGCAGCTGATTTAGCACAGCTCAGGGAAGAATAAAAGAACTGTGCTGCACAGCCTTGCCAAGTCACATTAGGTGAATCAGTGCCCTCATCTCTCACTCCACGAGCCCGGCGTCTCGCACGCAGCCTCGGCTGCCTCTCCTCTTCAGCCAGGAGAGAGCAAAGCGCCTCCTCTGCACAGTGCTGCCAGCAGGATTCATCCCACTGCCTGTGCTAGATGTGCCCCCAGAGCTCAGGACAGAGAGACACACACAAACCCACCCTGGAACGCACAGAATGCAGGGTTGGATGGTCAGTATTTATTTCATTTCCAGCTTCCATAAATTTTTCAAAGCCAGTTCTTTAACCTGACAGCACTCAGGTTCTGTTTTCTTTTTTTTTCTTCCTTAATGTCAGTTTTTGCTCCATTTTAATATATCCTCTTTAATTTCCTTTACAGCTAAGTACTGGTCAGAAAAAAATGGGAGACATTTCCCTTACCCCAGCTGTTGTAGGATCTAGTGCAGATTTCGAAACAGAATAGAGCTGTGGCCTGCATTCCAAAAAAACTGTGGTGAACAATGTGAAGAGCATTGTTTGGGAGCAATTGGAGAGATAACTGCTCTCCTGACTTAACTCATTTATTATCCCCAGTGTACAAAACAAGTAGCTGCAGTAACATCATTACACTGAGAGCACTGAAAAGAACACAAAATAGAAAGCCTAATCTACATTTCTGATACGAGCTGTTCAGCAGCCTCAGCTGTACCACTGTGGGAACCAGTGGCACAACTTTACACAATCTGAAAACTCATGAAAACTCTTTTTTTTGCACAGTGTGCAAAATAAACAGCCTTGCACTAGGTACGGGTAACCTTGTTCAAGGTTAGTGAGCCAAAAAAACTGAGCTACCAGCGGGCTGAGTTGTACAGCCATGCTTCTTCCTACTCCTATTTTATTCAACTTACTTCCTCCTGATTCTTCATACGTGTACATCAGTTCCCTCTCTTTGCAGAGTTCCGCTCTTTTTGATAAGATTTCAGGAGAGGATCAAACAGAAAGACAACCTTTTTTTATTTTTGTAATTAATTATTTCTGTGTTACTATGATTTCATACCAATTTCAGAAGCTGGGGCTGAGTACAGTAAAGCCCAAGGTGGGAAGAAGAAACCAGGTTATTTACAAAGCTGCAGAGATGTTCTCCTTTCCCAGCTCACCTGTCCTGAAAGAACTTTGCTTTTTTGCTTCATGAGTATGGCCTCAACGCATCAATGCACTGGGAAACTCCCCAACCACAGGCTGCTTTTGGGAAGGGCCAGGATAGAGCCTTCCCTCAGCCTGATGTCCAGCAGGCTAGAAAGACATCCAAAAAGCAAGCTAGAATAAATAGTGGATAACCAGAAAACAGAACTTTCCATTTAAAACTTCTGAAATAAACAGAAACTTGGATGTGCACTTGGGAAGTGGGGAAGCAAGTCTGGAGTGGCCTGGGTCTCCCTGCAGAATGCAGCTGGGGAGCAGGAGCTGCCTGACCTGTCCAGGAACTCAGCTCTGAGGGCTCCTCAGCTCTCCTGTGCCACCAGCCTGTCAGGCAGCCTGCCAAGGAGCTGGGCAGGAAGGAAACCAGGGAGGCTTCCAAGAGAAAAAACATCCCGCTGGAAAATTTCTGACCGCTCTAATAATGGCCCTACTTTGGGAGGCGGTTACGGAGCTGGCAGAAGGCAGGGAGACCCACTGCCTTCCCTGGTTAGCTCCTGGCTTCCTACAGAAATTTCTTTCTGCTCCAGACACACAGCATCAACTGAAGCAATCCTTAAGTAGGATGTCCATAAATCCCCCGAACCCACCCCACGGCGAACGGCGTTGCTTTTTCCCAGAACGATGACAATTGTTAATTGGCGCCATTCAGGAGGTAACATTTTCTTTGGGAAGGCCTTTCCTGCTGTAGGCAACCACATGTACTTTTGGCAATGTCTCCAGACAAGCCCTGTTGGCAGCACACAGTCTTATGCCTCGCTCGGAAAGATTGCACGAAAAAACAGCTCACTTTCCAGCTCCAATTCCAAGGCTGCGCAAACTTGGCAGGGCTGACAACCTAATCTGGCCTGGCTGCAGGAATAACTGATGCCTCATAGGTAGCATCCCACAGAACTGCCCTGGAAGCCCAACAAAAGGAGCCCTTTCAGCCTGCTCCATCCCTCCTCCCAGCTCACCGACCTACCGCTCATTGCTCAGCGTCATCCTCGGAGGATCCAGGTTGGGATTCTCCATGGACTCCATCTGGGGACAGCGTAGGAAGTAGTAGAGGGTGTGGAGGGCGTCAGGGGACCAGGAGATGGGCTGCTGCTGCCGGGTTTGCCGGACGGGGCTCATGCCGGGCCGGATGGTGTTCAGGCACTGCATGTGGTGCATGGCTCGCGAGACCAAATCACCTGCACACCCACACACAGAGAGAAAATACAAAATCATCTCTTTATTAGTCATCCACAGTGCTTTTAGTCACACTTTTTGAACAAATCAAAGCTCTTACAGCTCAGAGAAACGTTTGCTGTGTGCACAGAACCTCCTCCACGAAGGCACGGGGTGTCCTGTCCCTGAGGCTGCCACTCCTGCAGCACTTTCTTTCAAAGACCAAGTTATCAGTTGGAAAACATGAAACAAAACACCTCTCAGCTACCACACATTCTTCACAGTGAGTTTGCTGGTTTACTGCTGGTTTTCTCCTTTTTCCACCCACAAATGCCCAGTTTTATTGCCAGCCTAGAAAAACTACTGATGTCTTTGTAAAATGTCCTCTGCCCAGCCTGGGAACGACAGTTTCACAAGGCAAAGTCAGTAGCACCAATACTTCACTCTCATTTTTCTTAGGAGGTTGCTCCCATTTCTTCCAACTGGGTCATGCTGTTCCACCCTCCTGCCCAGGAACTTGAGATAAATTAGTGACATTATGTTCAAGACAGAAACTCTTTCTTTTAGGGGGCTGCTGCTCCCATTCTCGCTCTAGCTGCAGGTTTCTCCAGAACGGCAACACCTGACTCTTTTACTAAAAAGCCAATCTGTATCACGCTGGCTTGTCACAAGCTGTGCCAGGAATTTGTCCCTCAGCACTGTAAGAAGCTCCGTCCAGGAGGTCTCGGGGCTTCTCAGTCCTCTTGGTCTTTGAACTCAAGCCACGCTGCCTCTGTGTCAGAGCACAGTGGACTTGAGGAGGCCTGGAAGGTGACCTGGATTACACAGTTGCACTCAGAATTTTAGGACTGCAGGTTTTTAAAAAGTTCCCAGGGCAATGACCCCAAAGCCGGTCTTTCTGCAGTGAGCTTGCTTTAGGCACAACCCTGTTTACTGTCCTTGTGTTGTGGTGCATTGCAAACTCCAAAAAGCTTTAAAAGCTTCATCTTTGAGTAGTGTGACTACCAGCCAGCAAGCTGAATTACTACTAGAGACTACTATACTTAGCTAGGATCTGTTTTTTCCTTGGGAGAATCTCTCCTGCTTTATGCTTTGCAGTCCCCTCAGACTCTCACAGGAAACATTGCTCTATTGTGTCCAAAAGTTACAATACTGGGAAAGGATGGAACCGAAATAGTCGCCCAATCACAAAGCCGGCTCCTGGGAAAGCGCCCTCAGTTTAGCAGAGCCACATATGCATTAGCAACACGCCCCTCTGAAATTCTTGGGAAGTTATTATTTGTTCATTTATATCTAAAAGCAGTACACTGAATTTGCCAGCCAGAACCCCCGGGGTTCTACTGTTACACAGGAGAAAGCCCCACAAAGCTACTGTGTGTCTAAACATGACATTTTTAGTGGTTCAGACCAACGGGGTATTAAAAATCTCAGTTTGCAGTCTAAAGCCGTGCCACTCCTTTGTTGTACGGCACATTCAGCTTTAAGGACCCACTTCAGAATAATAAAAAACTTCCTTCTAACAACTCTGCCTTTCCACTTCAGTAGCTCCAGGACCCGCGCATTTTACGAGAGCATCACGGATCCTCCAGCGCTGGTGCTAACACAGAAGTCTGCACAGTTTATAGCAGAAATGCATCTGGAATTCAAATTTTCAGCTCAGAGTAACGTTCCTTCTCCTTTGCACACTCACTCTATTTTTCTGGCAATGGGCAGCAACGTTTAAAAAAAAAAAAAAAAGAAAAAGAAAAAAGTAGGCAACTGTATCAGGAGATCCATTCACTGAATGTACTGACCAAGTTGGCCAGGCAGGGACGGGGGAAGAGGGAGAGAGGAAGCTGTATTCAATCCCAGGCCCTTGCTACAAATGTTCTCTTGTGTTCCAGGATAAATAGAGGTGTGTTAAAGGAATTTGAAAACCTCAAACTAAGGCAGGTTGCAAAATAAATGGTGAAACCCACAAACTCCTTACTGGCCCTGGCATTCATTAGCATTCAGATGGTGCAGGCTAAGAAAGTGATGCCAGCAGAAAACGTTGCAAGGGGAAAAGTAGACCAGGAAAACACAAATCATTTTTGTTTACTTTAAAGGGGCTTTGTGAGTACTCTAGGAATGGAACATTTCATTTGGTCAGCTTTAAAAAAAAGAGGGATTTGAACGAGTTTTTGTTACCAGAGTGCTCTCAGATTTTCTTTTTCCTCCGCTTTTTGTTTTTTAAGTAACCAAAAAGCTTTTCCTTGAATATCCTGGACATTTCCACTGGAGAAGCACTAACAAAGAGAACCCTCTTTGCCATCTGAGGGAGGTTTGCTGTGCTCCACAAATGTACAGGAGAGCCTCCAGAGGCATCTAGGAAAGAGCAACCAACTTTAGCTGGCAGTAGCACTACTACCAAAAAAAAAAAAGAAAAAGCCACATCTTATACCTCTCCAGGTGAATTAGACACAAAGCAGACTAATGAAACCAGCTGATTTTCATAAACAGCACCACCAGACAATTAAATCTCACCCAACATTAAACGCCGCTCACGCTGCCAACAGCGGCAGCACTCCTGCTGCCCTCAGCAGTGGAGGGATGGGCTCTCCCGCTCTGCTGGAAGAATCCCATAGTCAATTCCATCCCAAACTTACTCAGTTCCGAGATGCTCCCGACGCACGTGGCCAGCAGGGACTGCTCCAGGGTCCGGAGTTCCAGCTGGGCGTAGGCGTCAGCCCGGCCGTCGCTGCACACGGAGCCGTCGTGGTAGGGACTGAAGTAGGCAGGGAGGGACAGCACACCTGGGGCAGAGCACACGGCAGACCTGTTACAAATGAGCCCACACGTGTGGAAAAGCAAATCCCTCCAGGAGGGATGCAGAACTTGCGTCTTTTCCCGGGAATTTTTGAACAGTTCAAAGGAAATCAAACAGCGCTGTGAGCACCACTGGAACGGCTGAAACAGGCTCCAGGGAGTAAAGCTGGATGTTCCTACAGCCTTTAAGAGCTGGAAACAAATTACAGTCGAGATAAACCTACATGAAAAAGCTGTGGTGAAGTCTCTGCTCGTGTTTATACAACAACCGGGCCACGCACACACACGGCTCGCTGCTGAACAGCTGTATGCAGATCCCCTGATAGCAGGGCCCGATCTGGAGAGATGTGGAATATAGCCTGGAGTCCACCTCATCCCTGCAACCCTGCAAACAAAACCACGGGCTGTGCCAGCCCTTTGAAGCTGCCATGCAGTTTCAGGTGCTCAGACTGCGGTTTGTGCGTGTGCACACCTCTGGATATGCCAAGCAACGCCCAGGAGTTCTGAGGTTTGCCTGTGTTTTCATCTCTGTAAATGACCCCTGTGTGAGAGAGCGAGAGATCAGGAAGATAATTACACTGCACACACACGTTTAACACACATCTCCTCTCCTTGCACACAGCAGTGTAAATGCACAGGAACTGACTGCTCCGTGTGGCACAGAGAAAAGGGGGAATGTGAGCTCTGGAGTGGATGTGAAGCACAGAGCAGGGTGCGTGACAGAGGCTGGGGTGGGAGAGTGACCTGCCCTGGGGTGGATCTGGTGCGACTGGTTCCACAGGGCAGGTGGACTCCAAAATGCCACCCGCAGTCACTCAGCCAGCGTTCCTGTGCCCTCCCTACTGCCCCATTTTCAACTACAGACCCATCCCGCAATTCCAGCAGCACCTCCTGGCCCAAACTTGCCATGATTCCAGGCAAGGTCATGTAAAGCTTGGCCTGCTGCATCCTGCATTTCTGATTTTTAACTTTGATCCACAGCAATACAGTACAGCTCGGACCCACGTTTCCTTCCACCCTCACCTTCTGACCCCGGGTCAGTCTGGGATGTGGAGATCCTTTACCCCTGTGGCAGTGACCTCCTGTCACATAGGTGCTGTGCATTGTTGCCCAACAAAACCCTGCAGCTCATTGTGCAAGACCCTTTGTTTCTTTGTCTTGATGTTTTGTTTTGAGATTTTATGCCGGATTGATCTCTCCTACCCTTTTCACATCCTCTTTGCATCCTGCTTGGTGGTAAAGCCAAGGGCTGCATCAAAAACTTCCTGGACATGATGAGAATAAGGGAATGATTTATCCTGTTGTGCTTCTTCACTGTACATCACTGTTAGTTAATGGAGAACACTCTGCCAATGCCCTCTTAACCTGAATAATTAGGAAGTTGAGGCTTTAAGAGCTACCAGAAGCCGTGCATGCAAACTAGGAGAGCTTTGCTTTAAATACACTATACAGAGCCTAAGCCACTTCCTTTTCCATGCCAAAGCTATGAAAGGATGTTTTAGAGACATATGGATTGAATTTATGGCAGAGGGAGAATGAAAACAGCCTGATTTGTCAAAACTTTCAAATAGAGGCACATAATTCTACAGAGGCGAAAACAGAAACTGGCAGCTCCACTGCCGAGCCCGGCAGAGGGAAAGAAATGGGGCACATTTTCTCTGCCAGCCACTTTCAGTCAGTTCTGTTTTCTAACAAGGAATTAGAAATAAAGATTTGCAGAACAATTTGGCTCGCAAAAGGCAACAACATTTTCTCAGTTTTCCAGTTCACAGTTTGCCAGGTGGTGCGAGGCAACGGGGAGGGTTTATTTACCTTTGGAAAAATTACTCACCCAGGATAGCTGTGGACAAGACTCATGCTGTCACCTGCCTTGGTACAGCTGAGGAGCATCCCCTGCGTACCAGAGAGGAATAAGGAATTTCCCAAGGCTTTGGCCATACACCAAAGCCCAGTGATGCCACCGGGGATTTTCCCTGGGATCAGAGAGGGGGATGAATCAGGCCCCAATGACATAAGCATTAAAAGGCTCCACGTCTGGCAGGTCTCCATTGGTACGAGCTGGGAATGAGGACACACCTCCCAACACTGATTTTGAGACAGTGGGAAGTAAAGCAGAAATGTACCCCACAACTACTCTATCCTGCAGCACCCTAATCAGGATTTCCTCTCTGATCTGCCTCCAGTAACTCCGTAGAGCTGGGAAAGCCTCATCTTTGCTCCTCTGATCAGAAATTCAGGCACAAGGACATCTGCAGTCAAGCTTTGCCCAATGATGTTGTAATTAAGAACAGGACTTAATCTTTAATACCAATTAAAAAACCCCTTTTTTTGATAACAGACAACTGCTTTGTGCTGATTATTTGTATTCCAAGCTACAGTTCTTGTGCTCCTGCCTCCCAAATAATGGAATTTTCAGGCAAAAGGTGTTACAGTGCGTGGTATAAACAATAGAGGCAGTTTCTGTCTGGCATTCACATTCCTGCATTTTTGTATTGGTGGCAACATTGGTTTTAACCATGACTAGCAAGATAAGCAAAACTGCAACTGAAAGAAATCAATCCATGTCAAAACACTCTGTTTGGTATTCACCTTTATTTCCTGGCTTTCCAAAGTGTGCTTTCCCCACAAAACAACGGTGTGAAACAGCATATAATTACTGTGAAGGAATGAACCACTTGGGTAGGTTTTTTAAAATAAGATTTTACATAGAGGATCCAAGCCTAGGTGGAGTTAAGGAGGGACTATGAGTTTGAGCGTGAATTAGCTCCAACCTCAGGAGCAGGAGGAGCTCAGAAGTCACCTCTGGAATGGCCTGATTCTTGATGAAGGCATGGCTGGCTAACAGTTTGTTCCTGATCTTTCCATAGCCTTTGAAACAGCAGCTGGAAATAAAGCCATATTTATTCTGCCTCAGTTAAATATGAAACCTGTTCACGAGCACTTGCTGCCAACGCTCTTAAAGGCAGTCACGACTGGGTGAATTCCAGTTAAGCAGTTCCTTAAACTCAAATTATTCTGCTTGCCTAAAGAGTTTGAAATTGTTGTCCGTAATCTGATGCTTTTTAATAGCAACTGAAAATGTTTCCAGTCTGAGCAAGATCCAGGGAAAAGTCTGTTCACACTCCTGGACATCTTTCTGCTTTAAGAGGTGCAGCAGTTCTGTGGGGAGCTTTGCCTGTAACGTGATGGCTCCCACGAGCAGGGCTGGGCAAAGCTCTTGTGTGGTTTCCAGCATGTGCTGGAACACCTCTGCTCTAGAGACAGGCTGGGAAAGCTGGGAACGTTCAGCCTGGAGAAGGGAAGGGTCCAGGGAGAACCTAGGGACTCCAAGGGAGCTGGAGAGGGGCTTTGGACAAGAGCATGAAGTGACAGGACAAAGGAAAATGGCCCTAAACTGAAGGAGGGTGGGTTTAGATGAGATACTGGGAAGGAATTTTTAACTGTAAGGGTGGTGAGGCCCTGGCACATTTTCCCAGAGAAGCTGTGGCTGCCCCATCCATGGGAGTGTCCACGGCCAGGCTGGATGGGGCTTGGAGCAACCTGGGACATTGGAAGGTGTCCCTCCCCAAGGCAGGCGGGTTGGAACTAAATCATCTTTAAAAAGTTCCTTCAAAGCCAAACCATTCCCTGATTCTATGATTCCTCAAGCTGGGCAGTAGATCTAGTTCCTCAAGAAGGACAATTCCCGTAAGGAACTCCAGGTCCATCTCTGAATGTCCTCATAATTCAGAGGCAGGCTGGCATCAAGTTCTGCTCTTTTGATCTCAAGATACAGGCAAATGGAGACTTTTCCCTGAATTTTGGTCTGAAATTGGAATGTTTGACTTTCCAGCTACCCACGGCACCTTCACACTTCACACCATTTGGAGGCCACGTTCACGCAAAGGGACCTGCCATCATTTTTACCTTGTTGTAATGATTTTTTCTGGGCTTTCTCCAGTCTGGACCCTTGATGTTGGCAGACAGCTTCCTAGAGATTAACTCATCCACCATTTGATGGCTTTCAAACACTTACATGATGTCTAGAGGTTAAGATGGGGCCACTCACAAGTGGCAAAGGGCCAAGGAGACTTGGCTGGAAAGCACTCGAATTCTGCTGTCTGGGATTCCTCACGGAAATTGCCCAGGGTACTGATTCCCTTATTTCAGAAACGCACTGGCTCTGTTCGTGACAGATTAGGCAAAGAATCAGGAATATAATTAGGACAGGGATATACACCATAAACTACTGACACAGAAAAACTGCTTTTTAAACAAATAAACCCAGCAAAGCATAAGGGCCAATACAATGTGTTATTTATAACTAAACACTTCCATAAAACAAATCAGAACAGTAGGAAAAAAAGCACCTTTGGCTTTCTGGTTGGCCAAACCAACCAGAAAGCCCTCAGAAAATTCAAAATCATCTCTGTATATTATGAATTGTTCCTAAAAGCCCCATGTGCGAAAAGCCCCAGGAGTGTTGTGATATGCTTGAAAAATGCATTAGGAAACCAAGCAGGAATACCTACAACAGTGTACTTTTGCAACGTTTGGCTTGGGATAAATTCCACAAGAAACTTTCTGGGGGGTGGGAACGACGGCCGATCCCAGGGAACTGAAATTCTGGAAGGCCAAAGTTTTGAAGGCGGATGGTGACAACCTGACTATGCTGGAGCTGCCAAATCCCACCGATTCCAATGGAGCCGGTGGAAACCGCAGCCAAGCGCAAGTGCAGTTCCCCCATTGGAACGCGGCCATGACATCAGGACGGCTGTCACCTTGCACAAAGTCCGGCAATTCTTCATGGCAAGGAGCATTCAAGGCTCTCCTTGTTTTCTGTTCCCCGTTCTCCCACACCACACAATGCCCTGCAGTTCCCTCTTGCCAATCAGTTCCGAGTGCGGAGCACCAGCGGGAATTAATGCCAGTTCCTGGAGCTCTGCTTTCTCCTTGCTGACCTACCGCTGCTAGGAAAGCTCAACTCCTCTTTACTTTATGAAATGCGACGGGATCATTTTGACAGAACACAAACAAACCCCTCCGAAAAACAGCAAGCAAAGTGTTCCTGATGGAACCCCCTCAAAACCTAAACACATCAGGCTCTATAATCAACTGCAGCCCTGCTGGAGATGGTGAGAGAGGCTTGTGATCAGGGAACAATGCACCTAATTGCTCACATATAGGAAAAGAGTGCGGCTTCTGCTAGAAAGCAGGCAGGCATCTCTCCCAGTCTGTCAGCAGCAAGAAAAATCAAACACAGTTTCTTATATCTGCATCCACATTAAACAGTAATTCTGTAATTGGAAACAGGAGGAGAAGGAGAGGAGGGAGCGGCTTCAAGCAGGGACAATTTTAAAATCTTCTGCAAGTGCTGCACTGGATCACTCCATCGAAGAGCTGATGTCCTAGGGGGACACTTCTGGACACATGGAGTCACACAGCCCTCAGTCTTGGTCTTACTGCTCAAAGAGACAATATCCTCTTCAAATTATCAAAACACAGTTTTCCTGGACTTCAGGAATGTTGTCAGAGATATGCTGCCATCACGCTCACAGGCTGGTCCTTCATGTAGCTCAGTGTCAACAGGCGCTGCTTGACTGAAGTACCAAAATACCCCAAAACGGAGTTATAAAGCACACTCAGAATCCACCACCCCTTTTTGCTGGGGTGCAGGTCACTGCAGCAACCGGAAGTCCAAAAAGCAGGGAAAGCAGGGGAGCTCACAGCAACACTGCCAGGGAAAGGGCAGGAACCTATGGACCATCACTACAAATGCCTCCCTACTCCTAGGAAACTCCCTGTGCCTGGCTTCATCCCACACATTCTGCCTCCCTTTTGCGATGAAAATGGTGGAATTGGGCAAAGGTAGGAAGTGTCTGTATTCCATTCGAATCCAGCTGTGATATACAGGCTTGTAAATGACTACAAATGTAGGAGAAAGGCCCTGGCTTAATACCGAGTCAGTATTTACTGAGTCATTAATCCCACTTCCATATCCCTGTGGTCTTCTGGACAACCACTAACCTGGCCTGGCCCCAAGCACTTAATTGAACACAAGCACAAGGGAATGTATCCTGGGCTTGCATTGTCATGACTGCCAAAAAAACACAGCACAGTGACTGTCCTCATTCCCGTTTCCTAGATGGAGAAATGTGGACAAAAGGAAGAGAAGCAACCACGAGAGTCGTGCACCAGAACCAGCACTTTTCAAAGTTCCCAGTTCAAATCCCCTGCATGAAACCGGCCAGCATGGAGCCATTGCCTTGGCTTCAAAATTCCCAGTTCAAATTCCCTGTACAAAACTGGCCAGCATGGAGCCATTTCTCCCTGTTCAAAATTCCCAGTTCAAATTCCCTGTATGAAACTGGCCAGCACAGACCCATTGCTCCCACAACCCAGATCCAGAGACTGGAAATGAGTGGAATAACTATGGAGTTACTAGGTTTGTAGAACTATTCTTCCTCTATTTTATATGGCCTTTGGGGATATAATCTGTAAATATAAACTGTAAATATTCCTGCTGTTATTACTTCCTACAACTGCTTCTGAAGGGGAGCGTGTGTGCTCACATGTCAACACGTACATCCCTAAAACTATGCTGGATCCTTTTGGAATTTTGCATGTGTGGTTTTCCAAGCATTGGCTCTTCTATAAAGGGTCCAAGGGCAGGCAAAGACCTGTAATATAACTATTAAAATATCCACCAATTATCAGTAAGTCCATGCTTCCAGGACTGCTGTTTTCAGGATCCAGTAAGGCACACTAAAGAGAAAACCCCACGCTGGATTATAAATATCAATGAAAAAACAAAGTTTTATGAGGAATGGTATAAATAGATTATGAACACTGTGAAAGAAATACAAAACCAGAATCCTGTGCCAAAAAAATGACTGTATTCCAAGAGGCTGAAGACTAAGAATTCCCTAGTTGTGTAAACCCTGACCAGTTTGATTAAACTCAGTGTCTCCACCTGCTTATCTGGAAAATGAGGATATTGCTTCATTCCTGGTAAGGGTGGTGTGACAGCAGCAGTGTTCTTGCTTTATTTCTCATCCTCATCCTCCTCCTTCATCCTACTCAATTTTTAACAGTGTCCCCATCTCCCATATGTGTCAATAGTACATTTTTTGCCCCTTACCAACAGGCTATTTTTCATTTACAGAGCCCTTTTTACCGTCAACAAAGCTCCCCAAGACACAGCTACTGCTGAGATGAACGGAAAGATATTGTGACAATGTTTGATTGCACCTCAGTGGAGCTTATGATACCAGAAGAGAAGCTTTACCCAACGGTGAGAGGGTTGAGGAAAGCAAAATTATTTTAGCCCCTTAGAGATTTGGATGTGGATACAATACTGGACAGTTATTCTGACAAACAGAGCAGAAAATACCACGAGAAGTTATAAAGAGGAAACATCATATATACATATACATATATATATATATACACACACATATATAAATGTATATATAAGAGCTAAAAAACAAGCCTTGTTCTTTAAAGAGGGACAGAGGTATGACAGGTAAGCAGGGGTAACTCCAGAAACAGAGTCCTTTAATGGCATTACTGTGAGGATCAGAAAATTTAGGAAGAGGGTTCTGTCTCCATTCCCTTGGAATTCTTTAGAAGTCTCCAATTTAGGTGCTTTTACAGTAAAACCAGCTTCATTTGGTGTAAGCAGTGGGACTGCAGGCACCAGCTCGAGCCCTCATACCCTCCACAATACCCTCTTCTAATCCATTCCTTATTGTTCACTGTCCTTCCTGTAATCTGGCCTTTGAATCATGCCCAGTTCCCCAGATGTGCTCTGAGTAAGCTCTTTGTACATCCCATAATGACCTCTCTTTACTTGCCTTCAATTCTTCTATTTATACATCCCATGATCTGTATGCTTGCCAAACAAAGAGGATAGTAAATTTATATCCTCTGTCACTCCCAGTTCCTTTTCTTAGGGAACGTCAAGATGGAGAATCTGACCAGGGCAGGACTCCAGAATAATCCACTGCAATCCCTTCTAAATTATTCCAGAGCAGTTTTTTGGAAGAAATTACCCCTGCGTGGCAGCTTCTTTATACAGGTGAGCCCTTGGCCTGATAAAATCTATCCTTAGACTCTTCTGGCTGTTGCAAGCACACCATTAAAATCAGATTTTAGAAACCAAGGTCACTTAATAATAAACATCAAGACTACAATTACATCAGTTAATGACCTAAAATATCAGAGTGTCATAGGAGCTGATTATTTTCAGTTTATTTTTAAAAAGCCATGAGGAAATAGGAACTCAGCAGTAACCAACCCACTGTTCATGAAGGAATTTTTTAGGTTGCTGTCAGCAACACCAGCTGGGGTTTTTGTCAGGGTGAAATATGCATCTGTCACTCAACATAAAATTGAAATTTTATCTAAGAGAAACACGGCGCAGTGCTGAGACCGTGAAGTCTGACCTCAGGAGGGCAAGGCTTGGAGGCTCACCAGGATGAGCGCATTCCTACCCTGCCTGCAGACAAAAATGATTCAGGTTCTGAGTCACTGGCCAGACAACACAAAACTTGGGGCGGGTGCGTCCCGAGCAGTTCACGAGAAGAGAGACAGTACCATTGTAGATTTGATACCTACGGTTTAAGCTTCAATATTATTTCAGAGCAGCGAATTGCTCACAGCAGCGTTTACGCGCATGAGTAATTCATGAATCCCAAGCTTTGCCATTCTTACCCCAGCTCTGCCCGCAGCCCAGTATCAGCGCAAGCTTTTGGGACAAGGCAAACACAAAGCTCCACCATCTAGATAACAATGTTTGTGTTTGACAAGCACCATTAGGCAGGGTTTGCTCTCGAGGAGTATTTTGATAGCACTGAAGACCAGCAGCAATTCCAGCCCAGGACAGAAGCTATCCCTCTCTTAATTTTCATTTCCTCTAACAAACACTTGGAAGTATTTGGCAGTTTTCCCCCTCAATACAGCAGATTAGTCTCTTACTAATGACAGTATTTTGCAACCTTCTGCTTCCTCACATCAAAGCATCCTGGAGATCTTGTCAACAATGACCAATTGTTTAGACACTCCGAAGTGGAGCTGAGGAATTCCACTTACTCACCCAACTGCTCAGTTTTACCCTCGATCTTTCTAACACTTTTAGCCCATTTCTCACATCGTGTGTGGTACTCCAGGGCCAGCTCGTACCATCTACATTCCTGCCTGGCTTCCTTCCACGGCAGTCTTGCTCCGGCTTCAGCACCTCTTTCACTCTCTGCTTCTGCATCTCAATTCCTCTTTCTTGTCCCCCGTCACCTCTTCATTGTCATCACACTTGCACTCAGGGTTCAGCCTTTCCAAGGCTCGACACCAGTTCCAAACCAGAGCAGATACAACATCTATTTTAGAATGTGCCCTTTAGGGGTGGCAACACTGTAAGAATTTGGCGATATTTGTAAAGCTGGCAAGGAAAAAAAAACCCAACAAAAAACCAACTGTACTACAAGGCTCTGGCCTGTCTCTCTCGTTGCATAAATGCCAAGTGCATTTCAAAGTCTCTTGGTTGTAGCCATTTATAGTTTGTATAAAAAGCATAACTTGTACACTTCCATTAGGGCCCTAAATATAACTGCCCTGAGCAAGTATTCGCTGCTCAAACAGGACCTCTTTGAATTTTGTTTCCAAAAGAATGCTGCTGCCACTATATTATTTATAGACATTTAGATTAAGATCTGAATGCTTGTTCAGGAAACCACTCGGATTAATAGATCCCCAACACTGTTTTATAACTCTGAAGAAAACCTGTATTTTTATTTTAAAACAGCAAATTTTTTGCATAAACATAAAAAGCAGCAGTTCTCAAGACAGCCATGGGTCTTTGAATTATTTGGAAACAATACCACATGTTTTGGTTTCTTAACACAGTATCTGTGTAGGGGATTAAAATTAGGATCCCAATCCTGTATTTTATTTTAAAAATACACTTTGATATCTCTATCACACCCATGCACCAGATCCATAATGGATTCAAGCATTCAGCCCAATTGATTTTGACAGCATGATGTTGTCTCAGGGCTTTCCTGCACAGGAGCTTCCAGTTACCCTATTTCATACCACGCAATTATTTTCCTGACACTTGGAACATTGTTATTTGTAGAGGTGCAACGAAGAAAAAAATTCGTTTTCCATCATTTCAGGCAAAATGATGGAAAAACAGGGGAAATTGCCTCACAGCAGAAGCAAAATGAGAGAATTTTTTAGAGCAAGATCCTTTAACTGACAAAAAATTACACAGCTGGAAAAAACTTTTTTATTTTAATGAACAATCATAGCATTACCCTTGTCTATAAAACTTCTGTAGTCATTAAGGTACAAAATAAAATTCCTGTTTTCTATTTTGTTGGTTCTGTATTGCCCTACATTTTGATTTTCTCTCTGAGGGCAACGTGCAGCATCTCCACTGCTGGAAGGCAGAGACGCACAGCATGGAAGGACTTGAAAAGCAAAGGTCCATCCCACACAAATAATCCCATCCCACAGAAGTAATCACTTTTTGGATCCAGCTGTTTGTCTGCAACCACTATATCCCAGCAATATTAATAGCTTTGATTATTGCCAAGAAAAAAAAAATGTCTTAGAAGGCTTTTAAAATTTGTCATGGAATAAAGCAAAAGGCAGAACCATGGCAGAGGCAGATTTGGGGAGGCTCAACTGTCTAAGAATGCTTTTTTCAGTTCTTTTCACCAAATTATTGAAGTGACAGCTCAAATAAGAGACTCTTCTGTTAAAAAAGGACAAGCTGGTAAAAGGCTAAAACTGGGCTGCCCTGCAGCTCCACTTAAGGGTGGGAACAGATTGGAACAGGAGATAGGGAACATCACTTGGATCTGAAACAGAAACTTACTTGCAGTTCAAAGTGTACTTTAGAACTATCTTTTCCCCCAAAAGTAATACAACAGCAACAAGGAGCACACAGAAGAGTCAGAGAGGCTGGGAATAGATACATGGAAGAAGGATGGTGGAAAAGGAACAGTAACAAACCGAACTTGAACATTCCCTGATGGAAGAAATCAGTGAAAGAATGGGAGAGCACTGGGACACAGTCCAACAAAAATAACAGCCAATTCTGCACCTTCACCTTGGAAATATTTTATTTTTCCTAAAAATTCTTGAGGAACGTGTAACACTCTCTATCCTTTAACCCCCAACATGGTTAGTCTCCCTTTCCCTCATCCCATTCCCTGAGAAGTGGCACAACAAACAAAGGGCGATTGAGCAGAGCTGGCCGTGCCTTGGCTCAGTGCTGAGGGAACTCGATACCCACTGTAGCTGTGCGGGCAAAGTCACTCCAGTGCACCTTTCCGGGCTAATTTCACGACCACCATAATAAGATAAAAAGATGAATGACTCAATTTTCTAACACTGTGCTTTCAAACCTGAAGTTAACTGGGGTTTGTTTTGGGTTTTTTTTTTTTTTTGCTGTGTTATAGTTCTTCACGGCAGAACAATCAGACTAACAGAAAAATGTAGCAGTCTCCTCGCTACCTATTTTCAAGATGATCTTCACCTTCCTGCCCTGTTCTTCCTAATAAATTACTGATTTACTGTTAGGGCCCTGCAGGCCCGACCATTGCTTCTTCATCTCAGTGGGAGCCAAATGATGATTGAGATGCCAATATATTAGGCTGGCCTGATTCAAAGCGGGGTAAGGAACAAAGCATTTGTGCAGAGCAAAGATAAATGAATATAAATCAAGTGCTAAGCCATTTTCTGTGATGGATTAGCACCTTTCTTTGACCCAATAATGTCAAGGGGTCTCCATGCTGACAGGAACTAATGTGGAAATCTGTGCTGTGCAAAGCCAGGAGGAATCCTGATCTCCAGCTGCACTGCTCCTCTGTCTGCATTTTGCTCCCACTCAGGTGTGAGCAATCCCATCTCCTCCATCTCCCCTTGGGAAATGTCACTACAGTGCCCACCAAAACTACCTCTAGGGTATTAAAGATTCCTTCCACTCTGAGTTTCTCCCTGTAATCCCATTCTTACCAGTAAACCAGCAGGTCATAGATAGTACCTAGCCAAGGACTGCCAAGGAAAAGCTTTCTCAGTGTCTCACAGAATGCCCTGGGTTGGAACGGATCATCTCAAGGAATCATCTCATTCCAACCCCGTGCTATGGACACCTTCCACTATCCCAGGATGCTCCAAGTCCCATCCAACCTGGCCTGAAACACTTTCAGGGATGGGGCAGGCACAGCTTCTCTGGGCAACCTGTGTCGGAGGCCTCCCCACCCTCACAGGGAAGAATCCCTTCCCAATATCCCATCCAACCCTGCTGTCAGTGGAAATCCATTCCCCCTCGTCCTGTCACTTCAAACCCTTGTCCAAAGTCTCTCTCCATCTTTCCCGAGGCTCTCTTCAGGTACTGGAAGCTACACTTAGGTCACCCTTCAAGCCTTCTCTTGGTATCTGGTGATGTTGACAAAGTACAAAACTATACAAAGCCAGCAGCAAAAAACAGATGTTTGGATCAAATATGGCAACTGCAATTTTGCCAAAAACAGATGTGAGGGGGAAAAAAATCAGTGTACACAGAGAAAACTTCAGTGGGAGTCGAGGCCAAACCTCTCAGTTCTGGCCGTGTGCAGTAGCTGGAGCTGTATTATATTACATTGTATTATATTAAATAGTGGTTAAAATGCACTGCATCACTAAGTGGTGGCAAAGCTGCGGGTTTTGAGAGCAAGAAACACATCCAAGTCCTGCAGCTATTGCAGCCTCCAGCATTGGCATCTCCCAGATGCAGAAGTTGTCTATGACTTGTCCAAACCAAGAAAAGAGCCATGTTTGTCCCCTGTTTGTAATGTGAGCCTGGACACTTGGCTCTGTAAAACCAAGGGTTCTGTGCCTGGTTCTGTGCCCTCCCAGCTGTCTCTGGATTTGAGCCTGGGACGCTCAAATCCCACAGGTGAGTGGCACTTGTTTAACCTGTTGGAGACTGAGTCACCACTCAGGCTCTCTGGAGAGCCGGCCTGATGAAAGATCATCGATATTATGTGCTCCAGGCTGGACTCCACCCTCGTGTCTCCTCCACGTTACACTGATAAGAGGCATTATCTCAAAGAGACCCAGGGCATTAAAAATGAGCTGAAGGTGCTCTCATTACCACCTACATTGTCTGAAATTTCCACAGACCTACACCCTAAGTGAGAGCAGCCCTGCTCCTCTTTGTCCCAAGCCTTGTGTTCCTGGCCCCTGCTTTTGTCAAAGTTGGAATATTCTCCCTCAGCAGGCTCAGCTTGGGTTACATCAATTCCTTGCCTCAGCATAAGCACTGTGTAAACAAATAAATGCAAGTGCAGGCATAAAAGGGGCAGTGGACACATATTTGGGGGCAAAAAAGGATGGGTGAAACAGCAGCACTCCTGATTTAGTTCAGCTTAAACCGCCTCAAAATCACAGCCTGCCAGTGCCACCACATCTTGTAGAAATAACAGAAACTGCTGAAATGCTGAAAAAAATCATAAATTAAGTAAAACCCCTTAAATTTAATCTCTTCTGCTTTCAGAGCAAATAGTAAAAGACTTACTTTTAGAAGTCAGTAGAAAACTTATCCACAGCTTTGGCGTTCTGAAGCAAACGGAATTTGCCAAGTGCAAGAAGTTGTTTATAAGAAAAGAAACAGAGAACTGGAAGTGGTTCCAGAAAATTTATTATGACCCACCTGACTGCAGCCAAGAATATTACATCAGCCTAGATAGCCTGAGAACTGGAACAATATTGCTCTCAAATTAGCAAGTTGCCTGGTACCACAGGCAGGGAGGAATGGTTTTGCAGGAGGTCTGGGTTCTCTCCCCAGCTCTGATGGACACGGCTGCTTCTAAACTCACACTCTCTGTGACCAGAAACAAAGGATTTCTTCTCTTTATTCCTGAGGTTGGTCAGTTTTGTCAGGGGTGAGGAAATAGTGTTTGTTTCTAAAACATCTTTAGGGCAGTGAGCATCTCTTAGTAACACTTTCCAAACTCACTGTACTCAATGAGCTTTCTTGGTTCCTACCTTGAGGGATCACTACAAGGTAACTCCAACCCAAAAGCCCCAGAGCCCCTGGTGCTGCTGCTGAGTTAGAATTAAGGATGGTGACAGCAAGCCAAGGAATTCTGTGGTGCCACGTTCACAACAGGAAAGCAGAGCACATGCAAAGAGGTCAGTTGACAATTCAGTAATTCAAAGATCATAATTAGAGAACACCTCTGCAATATTTAGACAATTTCCCTCCAAAATAAAACACGGCACTGAGTAGCTACAACATGACAGCTCATCCAACAACCTCCTCTTCCTCTCCCACTGCAATCAAAGCCTGAGTGTTCCCCACTGCAGCTGCAGAGTGATTTCTCTCATTTAGCAGCACTGATAAATTACCTATTTTATAAGAGTCTAAGAAGCCAAGACTCATAAACCCTCTGATGGAGCTGGCATGACATCATTAATTCTGAAGCAGCGTTATGGATGCCTTTTATCTTGAAGCATCTAAAAGAACTTCCTTATACATTAAACAAGGTAGTTCATCAGCAGTGCTTCCTGGAAAGAGGCTTTCTCTCCCTTGTCTTTCCCTTTCCTCACACTGGAGCATTCTGATGGGAAAAAAAAGTCTGAAATGAGGTTCTGCTTCTGAACATTCAGTTCTTACAATGGTGAATCCTCTTAAACAGTTCCCGTAATCTTCTATTAATCTCTCACCAGAGTTAACACTCTGAGGCAAAAATATAATCATCTTTAATCCTTTTGGGCTGGGGGAAGTTCCAGGATACGACCCTGAACCAAAAGCATTTAGTTAGTGCCCGAGCTAAAGTTTTCAGAACATCATCCCAGGAAGAAGAGGCTCCCTCCAAGTTATCAGCATATCCCAATCCAATACCTCCATGAACACCAAGGGCATCCCCAGATGGAAAAACACCACTGAAGCACTGACAAAACTAAGAACCACATTGCATCCAACCACAGTGAGTTCAGTTCTTGTAAGCTTGGTCACATCATCCATAAGGCCCATGTTAGGTCTAAATCATACCATAGTTCATTTTTTATGTATTTTTTTATCTATAAAACACATAAACCACATAAGCAAATAGCTAATGAAAAGCAGAACGCAGGAAATTTTACAGGGCAAACAGAGGTCATCTGTTTCAAAGAGGTTATGTTGTCATTTGTGTTTCTGCTGCCAAATGTCTTCTCCACGAATAAAAGAGCATTTGTTGCATCAGGTTTCATTCCCAATTTCACTTTCCGCATTTTAAAATGAAAGGAAATGCACTTCAGATACATCAGCATTTCTCTTCTCCTCACCAAGCACTGAGAAAGAAAATCACAGAGAGTTGGGGGTTTTTTGTTTGTTTAGGGGGCTTGTTTGTTTGTTTTTATCTCCACCTGTCTGAAACCTGAGGTGTGGATTTCAAACTGTTATGAAAAGCTGTGAAGGAGCACATGGGCCCCCTACATGGACACAGTCTATTTGTCAAAATTTGCTTCAGATTTTGGCTTCACTAAAGACATCATCACCACCACTCTTGCTCCAAACATGGTTAAAAAGCTGAGGCTTGGGTCTAACTGGAGCCTTGAGGAACTATTTCCATCTCTGCATTGCTTAGGTAGGAAGGAAAAGGTCTCTCAATTTCTTTTCATGTAATAGACTGAAAAAACAAACTGACAATTCCTCTTTTCTTCTGGGATGCAATGAATAGACCCAAACCACTCTTTGCAGAAATGCTGATTTATAGATTTGAATCGCCTTGGCCCTTCCTCCTTTTAAAGCAGTTTGAAGTTTCAAACAATACCTGGTACAAAGCAAAGATCCATATCACTGTCTTTGTTTTCCAGCAGGAGAAACAGAGGCACAGCCATCAAAGCCCTTGGTTCCCTAGGAAACCCAGGGCCCTGGAAGCCAGGGAAAAGAGTGGGAGAACAGAAGGGGTTATCAATACTTCTTTTCCTGTTTGCACAGGTGACCACAGGGCACCTGGTGCTGTGTCCAGGTGAAATCCATCTCTCCTGAGCAGATTTAGGCAACATCCTCCACGGTACCTGCCTGACAGCCTAAAAGCTCAAGGCATTTCCATATGGATACGGTTTATTCAGTGTCTTCAGCTGGGAGGTACAATAAAAAAAATAAATCATTTCAATGCTAGAGTCTACTTCAGGATTGTTTTGGTTACCCTCTGGCTTGTTTTCTTTGTGTGCCCTTTCTCCCGCGGGATAGTGCCAACAAGACATCCACCTCTACAAAAAAACAATGGTAGAGTCCAGAAGGAATGGACACATTCCTTCTGCCATTCTCCTATTTTCTCCCTTCATGAAACAAGCATCCCTGTTTAGCTTCACTGCTCCTGTGCACCAGGCTAACGGCTTCCAAGGTTTTTCCACAACAATATCCAAAGCTCCGTTCCAGCACAGTGCTCTGGATGGTTTTTCCAGTGCACACACATATTCCCCCAGCTGACTTCTTTCATTTCCAAGTTATTGTACCATTAGAATGACAAGATGAGATTTATTGCATCGCAGACGTATCTTAAATAACCCAGAGAGGCGCTGACATTCCCAGCTCTGGATGGGGCCTGTGCAAACCCCTCTCTCCTGCTGGAAGGACAAGCTGAGATCAGATTGATGTGGAGGTTTTCAGCAGGGAATGATTAAAAAATAAGAAAAACTGGGGGAGGGGAGGTATTTTGAAGAAAAACTTCTCTATTCTCAGAAGAGAGGGAAAACTATTTTGAGGCAGCATTAAAAACCCTAAGCCGGTGCTGAAACAGAGGTTGGAGTGGGAAAAGCCTTAGGAGGCTGGAAAGGCAACGGTAGGTTTAGTACACAGCTCCTGGGACCCGACAGCAGAAATACTGAATTTATTCCAGTCTGCCACTAAATCATGTGACTAAGGCATTTCCCTCGGTTTCCTCATCTGTTAAACAGTTAACAATCCTGCTTCCCACAGACGGTGCCTCCGAGATGCTTGGAAGGCGCTCCGAGAGATGCGGAGGAGACGGAAGCGGCAGGGCAAAACAAAAGCGCTCAGTCTGCACAGGGAAAAGCTCTGAGCTGAACACCAAATTCCTGATCCACTGAGACAACAGGCTGAGCGTTGGTCTGCTGCTTTATATGAAACATAATACTGTGTATCAGCCTCAAAGCAAGGCAACTTCACAATTCTGGGTTTCCTCCAAAGAACTCTTGGGGGAAAAAAAAACCCAACCAACAAAGAGCAAGACTACTCTCAGTGAACACAGGCATGACAAAGTCAGCAGCTGCTTCAAGACAAGTATTAACCTGAAAAACAAGCACTTTCTTGTCTGTGGCAAGGCAGGTGTTGCTGCAATTACAGATTTCTGGTATTTGCAATTAAATCCTTAATTTTCAACCAGTGCAGGGACAAGGTAGAGCTGGGGAAGAGCCCAGAAGTTGTGTCCAGATCCACCACAGGGGCTGCTCGTTGCCTCTGCGTTTGTGGCAACATCTGTGTCCTGATAAAAAATACCATTTTTTTACATTTCCAAACCAAATTATGTAGCAAAGAAGCTGTTTTACAACAAATTATGAGATAAGGCTAAATCTATCTGTGCTCTCTCCCCAGCCTTTAAAAGCCTGAAGGGAGATGAAAGGCAAGCCAGGACACGCCGGTGGGAGCAGGCAAATGACTTCAAGATCACCAGTCACACACACAGAAAATTCCCTTTATTGGCACTGCCTGACCACAGAGGGGGGTGAGGGGAAATCAATGAAAAAAAATTAAAAAGGAAAATCAATCTGTTGCGGTGAGACTAAAAGACACCCAGCTTCACCAGCCATCTTCACTTTGAGCTTCGCACAAAGCTTCACTTTGTTCAAGACTTGGAGCCTTGGAGGAAGAGATGAGCACGAGGCTTGCTCTGTCACAAGGTAGAGCACAGAAGGGTGTTGTTTTCCTGGGATTATAGCCCCCAGTTAGAACATTTTACTCCATGCCTCCTTTTCCATGCCTGGGAACTGGGGAATAACGTGGGAATTCTTACTCAATATCCACAGCTTTAATTCTTGATGGGTAAAGGCTCATTTCTGCAGCACAGCTTCTCCCTGAGCAAAGGCTTCCTCTGTTTCAGACTGACACAGAGGCTGCAGAGAGGACAGTCTGCCATAATTCTGCACTGAGTAATGAATCCACACAGCTTCCATCTGCAGCATGTGATCCATGGAACCTCCCAGAGGAGGAAAAGGCCTTTCCCTGCAGCCCAGCCTGGCTGGACTGCAGCAGCAGCTATTCCTGACCCAGCATCACCCTCTTGCATGGAACCAAGCCATGCCGAAATTGCACTTATCATCCTCAACTTTCACTCCTGACTTCAGCTGTCATCTTTGAAAGAAAGCTATTTCTTTCCTTGCAGCTTTCCACATCCCCTGCCTGGTTCTGAGCAACTCCAACTCCATCTGACATTAATAACAGTGCCCCTGTGAAGACCTGCTGCTCCATCCCTTGGGGCTGAACTGCAGACAAGTTTGTGACAGGCAGAGCCAAAAAAAAAAAGCTTATTTCATCGTGTAAGAGACTGATTTTTACTTTCATTCCAGACCAATCCCTTCTAAAATCGAAAGGCAAGTAAATGGTCAGTTCAGCTTCTCTGCTGCCTTGCCCAAGGTCACGGCCAAGGGCTGGCAGGCCCACAGCCACGCTGTGAAAGGGATGAATTTCCCGTTCCTGATCTCTTCAAATGTGTAACATCTTGGCTCACCCTCGTGCCTCTTTAATCTCTTTGCTGCATTCATACATTCTCCTCACCAACCAGAATGCAACTGCTGCTCCACAGTATTTTTTTTAACAAACATTCCTTCTTTTTATTATTTACCATCATCTGATCCTGCACTCTGGAAGGAGAGTTATTTTGGAGTGCCCATAAATCACATCACAAACTGGACTGAAATAACTTTTTTTATTATTATTATTACTCATTTGTTTTGCAGCCTATTATTGCAAGCAGCTTATGCTGCCACGTATGAAGCCTGGACAGATTAACAAATAAACAAAAATACCCAAAAAGCCAAGAACACAACAGAAGACCCATGCAGTACCTGTAGCTCGTACTACTGAAAGTAAGGGCTGAGGAAATTGCAATGAGGTAGCTCTCGCTGTCATTTCTACACTTTCACCTACACTGGAGTATTTTCTGCTTTGTGCCAGCCAAGGAAAACCAAATCATGTTTCCACAGTATTTCACCAACTAAACCGTGCAGGTTTGCACGTGGTTCAGAACTACTAAGGCAGAAACCAGAAGTGAAAAAGGTTTTTTGGTCATCTCTCTACATCTTCTGAAAAATAAACTGTGTTAAGAGAGTGGCTCCCTCCCGGTTTAAGGCAAAAGAAGTCTAACTGGGAGTCTGCAATGCCAAATTAAAGGGCTAAAATAAAGTACTATGGATAACAAAGAACTGGAGGAAAAAGTCTCCCAACCAAAAAAGCATTTGGTCTCTTTGGCTCATGGGATGCCAAAGTGAAGCCTCGTGGAAAGGGGAGGAAAAGGCTTATTCACACTCAATTCTCTTCCAGTTTTTGTGGCTTACCAGTGACATTTTTCTGCTTCTCTGCACTTGCGCTCAGGGACAGAGCCTTGAAAACAATGAAGTGGTTTAAATGACTACGCAGGGTTTCACTGGAAACAATAAGCCATAAAATTCCAATGGAACTCCACACTGGGCCACCAGAATATCTGTGCTTTAGCCCTATCCTGAGGCCTCTTAGCAGATGCCTGGATCTGGATCCCCTCACAGGTATCCAGTGGGATAGGGCACGGTATAATCAGCCATCAGCCATGGAATTCCTGTCCCCTTGGACAAGGAACATTGTCCATGCCCACAGCACCTCCAGGAAGGGCATCCAGTCCGATCCCACCCTCAGGGCCACGGCTTCATTTGAAAGTTGCCCTGATGAATCCCAGGTGGCTGACTGAAGATAAGGAGCAGGATCCTATCCCGACAGGGATACACACGAGCTCAAACCCCAAGATAAGAGGCTGTGGCAGGCAACCTTCATGTTTAATTCCTGTGAGAAACCACTGCACAGGAATGGCTGAGGATAAAAACTGTTAAGCTTGGAGCTGAGCAGGGGCCGTGCAAATGAGCAGCCAGACTTAAGCCACTAATGTCACATCCGCGTCAGCCTGGTGGCTTTTGAAGCTGGCACACGCAGGTTGCATAGAGAAGGATACAAGAAGGTAGAGAACCTGCAGAAGGCTTGAATTAATAACTAGATTTGGGTTAGGAGTTGGGGAAGAGCGGGAACAGCACGGGGATAGAGTGTAATTGGATTCTGGCTTGGGAAGGGAAGACAAGGCTGTGCTCTGTGTGTAAACACACATGGAGGAAAAGAGAAAGGAAAGCCAAAAAAACCTTGTCAGAGCTGACCACACTTGCCTTTTCCACAACTGAGGTTTCCAGCCACCCTTTTTTACTACAGAAGAAACAAAATAAATACAAGCAGAGCAGGGGATTTCTGTGAGCGCTGTGGGTGTGGGAGCAGGACACGTATGACATCAGCTGGTGGCACAGCAGGGCTGTGAATCATATGGTAATCCAAGGAGAAGTTCCTGCCCAAACAATGCACACAGTGTTGGGCTACAGGTTGTGTAGGCAGCAGCCCTGAGCTCACAGACTGAGAGCTGGAAAAGCCTCCCAAAAGACACTGAACAGCAAAAAAAGTGAGAGGTCCTGGGCTCTGGAATGGTCACACTTTATCTGCCTCCCAGAACACCAGAACCTCAGTAGAGAAAACTTTGGCTCCTACTTCACCCCACCATCCCTCTCTGTTGAAGATTTGCCTCAGAACTTGTAATAACGAATTGAATAAAAAAGATTTACTGAGATGCTTTTGAACACTGTCAATCTTATTTACTACGTTAAACTGCTGAACGGCCTGACTAAAGTTACCTGTTTTCCAGCTATTTTTTACCAAGATAAAAAGGGCAGCAAGAACTCTTGAGTCAAGAAGGAGGTGCTGAGCCAAGCTGGAATCTGTCTCTGACCAGGCTCTGGAAAACTGGTACTCAGGAGAAAGACAAAGGCCTGAATGTCACCTAAAAATAATCTCGCAATTCAGAGAACAGAAAAGCAGTAACACAACAAAATGCAAAGAATATGCAAGCTTACCCAGTAAATGCCAGAGCAGGAGACCAAAATAAATCACAGCTGAAGCAAATCTAGTGAAAACCACAGGCATAATAAAAAACAGACAGTAAAACACAACGTAGATGGATCGCTAGCTCCGAGTTTTCTCTGGTAGTGTTTCCAGTAAGGCCCAGAAAATAAATCTCATGGTGGAAACTACAAAAACTTCTAAGTTACAGAGCCCTTCTGAGTTACAAGCCTGTACAGATGCACAGATGCATGAGACTGAGAAGGAAACAGCATCGTCTACGGTTTCTACAAATCTGTGCAGTTGCAGTTTCCTCTGAAATAACATCTGTGCACAGCAAGGGAAGGTAGGAAGGAAATATGCTCCTCAAAAATACGCTCCACTTCTTCTTCCAAGCAAAACCAGGTACACACTCCAGCTCTGTCGGCCCCCACTATAAAGCCAGTGTGACCACAGCCCCCTGGGGCCCCGGGCTCTCTTATTTAACATTCAACAGTCATGGGAGACCTACAGGAAAAGGCAGGTCCAGAAGGCTACGAAAGCAAACAAACCCCAAATTATGCTCTTCACAGCAGCCCTGCCTTTCCCTATGAGAGATTGTGGGACAAACTGAAGTTGGATCCGTGGCACTGACCACACTTTGTCAGTACAAACACTGCCCAAGGTTAGGGACACACACCTGCCAAGGCTGTCAGGAACAGGCAGGACCAATTTCTATTGAGAGCAGTCAGTTCTGCCAAACTGAAAAGCAAGAATTCCATAATTCGCTGTACATGCAGCCCTTCTCCTCTCCATAGGCCATCTCCATTCACCTTTTTTTACTTATTTCTTCTGCTGTGGTTGTCACAGCTGTTTAGCAGAGTTCGTCTTGGACAGAAGGATCTTTCAGACAGAAAATTCAGTGTCTTGCACTGTGAGTCTTACAGAAACAGTGCCCAGAGGTGAGCTTTGGATTTGGGAGAAGGCTTATGATGGGCTTATTCTATTTTGAGTGCATAAAAGCTCATCATATAAACAGAATCACAGAATCATTAGGGTTGCAAAAGACCTGCAAGATCATTAAGAACAAATACCCCCGTGCCCATTAAACCATTCCATGAAGTGCCACATCCACTCCTCCAGGTCCCTTCTCCACTGTACCAATAGAGCACACTGGACTATTAAAGATTCTGCCTAAACTGTCCCAAAGGGAACCACAGCCATATTTAAGTAGCCCTATTAATTGCCAGACAGCCAATGCTGAGGAGACTCCCACGTGCAACAAAGGCAGCAGATTTCTCCTTGGGATGCTGTGACACCAGGGACTTGCACAACTTACGTGCCAACAATCAGTGTGAGCAAGAGGAGACTGAGACTCAGACACTGCTCTGGCAGATGAAAGGCTTTGCAAAGAAGCCCAGGCAAGAGCTGAGCTATGCAGGCCACGCCAGTATCTGCAGACGTGGTTATTAAAGCTCCAGCAGCCTCCAGATCTCTTACCTTAAAGAAACAACAGCGAGAACGTGCCAGGCAATTTGGGAATTGTCACTGGCCAGAAAAAACCAGGGTGAGTTAAGGTTGAAAATGCAACCTTTCCTCTCAAAGCTGGGAGAATCCCCCACCTCCGAGTTCAGCAACAGGATCCCTCATCCACTGGGCATTCAGCCAGTGCTACGCTCCAAAGGCAGGTATTGCCTGGATAATACATCAGACTTGCTTTTGGTGGCCTCTATTTGTTTCTGCCTCACTTACACATCAAAACTTGGGAAAACCTTGGTGAAACCAAGTGAATTTCCCAGTAAACCATCTGCTCATCCTGCAGAGACTGAGAGTCTGGGTTGGATTCGTGGGAGGAAATGGTGAGAGGCTTGCAAAGCCAGCCTTGCATAACCTCGCTGACATCAAAGGCCTGCCAGGGGTTTAAATCAGATCAAAATTTGACTGTGCAGCATTTGCACTAGAAACAATCAAAACTCAGATATCCTCAGAAGCAATTTTTGATTCATGCCTATGTTTTAACCAAGAACTTTTCTCTGCAATTCCCGTTTCTTTATTTTTTCTAAAGCAGACCAGTTTAAGATAAGATTATTCATATTTAGTAAACTATTTTATAGGTCTTCTAAAGCAACTGCTTAAAACGCCTGAGCCCATGCAGGGAACACGAGAATATTAAACATCTGACATGTTCACCGAAGCGTTTCTATAGAGAATTAAGAACAGATAAGAAGGGTATGAGGAAAGAGGATAAAGTGTAATCAGCAGGAGGGAGGAAAACCCAACCTACTACTTGCTGGGTTTTTTGAGAGTCAAATAACTGACCTGAATGAAACCACAAATACCTGTTCACTGTGTTACATTTTGCATCCTGAATAATGCATACACCTCTCCTGTGTATTGAAAATAAAAACTCACTGGAGCTGTCATGGTTACTGTGCAGCTGGAGAGCGTCAGGATTAAATGACATCCTTAGGTTACAACCGGAAAACGTGCAGAGGTGTAGCTTGTAAGGGGAACAGTTCTGTATTTTAGCTCTTGTCCCAATTCAAGAAGAGCATGGAGTGCATCTAGAGGATGTTTCACTGCCTGCAGAGGGAGAGAGGTCCTAGCAGAGAGAGCCAACCTAACCCAAATATCATAACAGCTCCCAGCCTCTGGATTCCCAGGACAGGCTGCATAAGGCATGCACTGAATAGAAATTCACAGCACGTGTGTAAGGGTAAAGACATATTATTGCAAAATAGAAATATATGTGCTTTAGAGGAGCTGAAGTGACTGATACCCACAGGATTAAAAGTATAGTTTACTTGGGGTCACTCTTTGCACTGACAGGAGTTGAAAAATGCCTTTGTTCTTAGTCACCTGGCTAAGACAAATTTATTCAGACGGAACAGATATGAACAGCAACACGGATTAATTACAACATAATTAATTAATGGTAACGTCTGGATGAAACGATAAACCAGTGGAAAGATTAAAAAAACCCCTAAACTGTGATATAGATCCTTAGTAACCAGATCCATTTATTACCATTAGCACCCAGAGCCAGCATCACTATTTCTCTCTCTGCCATATAAAGTTGTAATTAATTATGCAGCACAGCCGTCAACACCTGAGATCGATTCCCAATTCTGCTCTTCCAGGACCAGACTCGGTGAGAGGAGAGAACTTTGGAGACACCTGATACTGCCTCAGCATCTGCTACCTTGGCACAGTGTGTGCTGGCACACAGCAATCCCCTCCCATGGCACAGCACAGATGCAGGAAAAAAGGGGGGAAAAGGGTGTATTTCATTTTTAAAATGTAGCATTTCAGCTTATCACGTGTATTTTATGGGTAAAACCAGTGAGGCACAAGGAGCTCACAGACTAGTGACAAACTCTTTGACTGCGCCCTACTTTTAGCATGAGCGTCCTTTTCGGATTGCAAAGTTCCTGGAGTTTGTCAAAGGTGAGCAGGCTGTGCTGCACAGCACTGACATGAGGCACTTTCTGCAGTGGAGATCCAACTTTCACCTCAGACAGTCCCCAAAAGGAGTAATAATAAAAGGGCTGCAAGATTAAACCAGCCCAAATTGATAATGAACTCCAGGTTTGTTTTGAACTGAGCTCACTCTTAAATGGTGTCCCTTCAACTCAGTGACTCAGGGGATTGGTTTGGAATCAGCAATGGTTTGAATTGCTACGTTCTGGATTTCATTATTCCCCTCCGGGCAAGTGGATGTGTTCAAGAGCCTGAAACTTCACTTGGAGAAATCCTGCTATAGCTGGAAAAGCAGGAATCAAACCAACCAGGATGGGATACATACTCTGAGTCAGCATTCAAATTCCTGTTCCACTGCAGCATTTACTGAGTCTGGAAAGGATGAGAGGAAATAAAAAAGAGACAAGAGGCTTTCCTTACACTGCCAGCAGCACACAACCATGTGTGTGCTACAGGAAACAGTCTTGGGCTCCGCTTTTCAGAAAGTTTTTTTTCTACATGAAGCAGCTCATTGTATAATATTACAATTCTGTTCCTGTTCCTGGTTTATTCTGTGTCTCACCTTCCTACCAGCTGGCGGCTGTGACTGCTGCTATCTCATCTGGCAGGGAGAGGTGAGTGTTTTGCCTTTTGACAGGAGACTTGTTGCTGCAAGTCTGATATATTTAACATTCTTTCTACCTGGTTCATTTACTAACACACAATAATTAGCTTCCAGAAACAATTGGCGGGGCTCAAAGGACTCCTCCACTGAGATTTGTAACCAGAGTTTTGAGTCTGAGCAAACACAAAGGGAAGGGGAATAAAAGAAAGAAAAAAGGCAGAGCGTGTGTTCAAGATGAGACTTGAAGCAAAGCCTCAGCCCAGTGCTGAACCCCAGGTGATAATAGTGAAGGAATGCACAGCAGAAAGTTAAATCTGCAGCACCAGCAGACTCAAATGTGATTGCAATTATGGGGAAGATGTGCTTCTACTCCCCACAGCTCTCCTTTCTCTTGGCTCACTCCCAGCAAGAGTCATAGAGGTTTTATGGGCAACTCATATTTGAGACCAAGAATTAACGGAGATACTGACCACACACATAGCTTACATTAAAGTAATTTGATTTAAAGGACAACTATTAGTGCTTTTCTTTCTCCAGCTACCTGCCTTCCCAAGAAATACTCAGGAGGCAGCAAGTAAATCACACTTGGTAGATCCTTGAGGACTAAGAGTAAACAGACATATGTAAAGAATCATGGAATTCTAGAATGGTTTGGCTTGGAGGGAACCTTAAATATCACCATAGTTCCATGCCCTGCCATGGGCAGGGACACCTCCCACTACACCAGGTTACTCAGAGCCCCACCCAGCCTAGTCCTGAACACTTCCAGGGACTGGAATGTCTGTCATATTTAAAACAGGAGGGGGAAAATATTTATGTTGGAGGGGTGGACACAGAACATTCTCAAGTGCTCAAAGGCAGAGGTGGGCAAATGAGGGGGTGAGACAACTTCTACGCGATGGTTTGTGCAGTGAACAGCCAAAGCACTAAAACAAAATCTCTGATGGCTGAGAGGGTTCACCACTGGGGCAGGTCCAAAGGAGAGATTTTAGAAAGTTCAGCTGAGGACAGATCCTGTCCAGTTAGAGCTGTTAGTGCTGCTGGTGGAGCTTGACTTGGAAGACAAAAGTTAAGATGATCCTGAGGTTCAAAGAACAGATTAAGAAGCAAGAGATCTTGGTCTTACCCCCACCTCAGACAAGGTTTCATATCCCACTTCATCACCACTTGCTGAATTGTCAAAACTCCTGCCATACAGCACCTCACAGTGAAAACAGTAAATGGCTCTTGAGAATCAAGAAAATCAGGATCTGGCTTTGTCTTTGTCTGGCACTTCATGTTTTCATTTGTGAAGCAGAGGCAATAAACATCTCTGTTACTTCAAAGCACTGAAGTGCTTTGAGCTCCTCCTCACAGAGAAAACAGTAGGTACAGTTATGATCTGCTATGAGATCACGTCAGGAACAGCACAAGCTTTGCTCTCCCAGATTTACAGCTCCTTTACAGACCATTCATTTTATTTTTTTGTGCTACAACCAAAGGAGCTGATGACTAACTTGCTGAATATAGAAATGCTACTGTACTCCTCGGAGTATTCCTTCCTGCATCACTTTCCCCACCCCCAGACATATGTTAGTAGTTAGAATCAGCTCGCTGAAGCTCCAAGTTTGACAGAGGAGGGGGGAAATGGGAATAAGAAGATATTTCTGTTCAGAACAAAACAGGATACCTAAAAAGCCTGCCCTTGTCTCTCTAGCTACAAATACACACACATACTTCTTCCCTCTACATAAGGTTTTTAGTTAAGGACAAGGAACTTCTAACCAGCTGAAGCAATAAATAATTGAAGTGGCCCTCACATGATATACCTGTCAGTGAATAAAAATAATGATTAAAAAATTGAAAAGCTCAGATTTTGTAATGTACATACACTGTACGTTCATACGGATCAGACAGAGTTATCCCTTACAATATCCCGAGTTGGAAGGGACCCACAAAGAACACTGAAGTCCAGCTCCTGATGACAACATCAGCACAGTAACTATTGTAGTTTATCCTGCCTTTACTTGATGCACTGGGCTCTCACAGGAAGGCTGAGCCCTGTATCCGAAGCAAAGCAGCATTTCCTAGGGGAATTTCTGAGGAATGAGGAACAACACACAGAACTATTAAATGGAAAGGGACAATGCTAGCAATGGGTTTGCCAATGCCCAAAAGTTCCTGCTTCTGATTTCTCTCACGCCGGAGAGATGAAGAGGGAAGAACGTAAGGGAGGAAGTAAAGAGTCATTGATGTCTCCAAGCCAAGGCCAGGGATGCAGAGAGCCTAGGAGGCAAAGGAGAAGAAAGCATGGTTGGTGGTGAACAAATTACGCAGGCAGGGAATTCCACCCGTGAAGTGCTCATTCCAACTGTCATCGCCGTGACAGAGTCAAAAACCCCAGTGCTCCCAGGCAGCAGAGAGCATGGGCAACCCTGTGTATGTACACACATCCCTCGGGAGCCGGGAGCCGATGGGAAGCGACGCCAGTATTGGGAAGCGATGCCAATATTGGGAAGTGATGCCAATATTGGGAAGCAGTGCCTACAGTGCAAGGGGCTGGGATCTCATCCCCGGCCTCAGCAGCGCGTCTGGAGCACAAACCCCCGGCAGAGCTGGCACCCCGCCCGCAGAGCACTCACTCGCTCAGCCAATTCAATTAATGTTATCGGGAAGTCACAACACACAACCAGCGGGACAGCCAAGTCACTCTTGGTTATCAGGGCATTTCTCTTCGGAGCAGTGTTGGTGATGGGGTGCAGGGCGCAGCGTCTGATGCATGGGTAGCAGGGAGTGGATAAGGGAAGCTGGAACAGCCCGGAAAAGTCAGGCACTCTGCTCCCACTCGCAGAGCTGGGCCTGGGAATAGAGTTGTCACCTTTCCCCTGGGAAGCAGCGAGGCTGAAGTGAAGAGCTGAACAAACCCAAAAATACTACAGGCTTTTCAAATTTTCAATTTTCAATTAACCAGGATTACATCAGTACTCTGGAAGCTTTTTCATGGCACATGTATTTTTCTTTTGAAAGAATAGAGCAAATGCACTCAGCTCCAGCTCACGTCTTTTCCCACACTTAGTGAAGTGCTTGGCAGCATTTAAAATGATAAAAATGCTGCTGTTCGTGTTCCTGTGTTGGAGTTACCCAGCACAGGAACAGCAGGGAATTCCTGGAGTTTCAGCAACACTAAATCTCACTGTTTTCGTTCCACCAGCCCTGCTTCCTAAAAACCTAGTCACCTCCAAGTTAATGCCCCAAAACAGAAGTATCCTAGGAAAAAGTAACTTGAAAAGGTTGAAATTCCACACCCACATCTTCCTGGATTTAAGACCCTTCATCTGAGATGCCCTGAAGTTTCATGTTGTAAATACAATGTCCTGCCAACCACAAATCATGATCACGATGTTAAGAGTTGTTCTGCCATGGCTGGGGCTTGGTCTGGCACAAAGCTGTAGGTAAGGCATGAAATGCTGACAGGGAAAGGGAATGGAACTGAAATTCCATTCCTGGACTATTACAGGTTGGGAATAAAACCCTGAAAGATTCATCAGCATAGGGAATGGAGCTTGGCAGATCTCATGTGTTTATCACAGATGTAAAAAAAATAATTTTGTGTTGACCCTTCAGACTTTTTTTTCCCCAGAAATTTAAATGCTCCCAGTTAAACAATTCACTTCAGTATTTCCCATGCAATATGATTACAGCTTCATAGCTGTCATTTCTCACATGTGGTTTCCAGTGTGCTGTTTTGTTTACAAAGGACAATTTGATCCAGCTCTCTGATCAAACCCAGTGTGTGGCAAGTTAAAAGCCGTGAGTGTTTAGGCTGACTTCTTCCTTACTCCACAGAACAGAGCTCAGGATTTGCCTGCTCTAAATAAAGTGCCCGGAGTGGTCTGATTTTAGGACTCCAGCTTATTTAGCTGGCAGAAATACTGATTTTTTGCTGATGCTGTTTTCTGGAAAAAAGGCTTAGCCGACTGCTGAGCGCTGCAGAGATGCTTGTGATAAGTCTAAACAAGTTAATCACTGCGAGTGCAGTAATTGCAATAGCACAGCACTCAATATGGGTTAATATACCCTGCTAGGACTCCGGGATAAATCTGCCTGCAAGGAACTCCAGGGCATCCCAGCTGTCCTTCCTCAAATATCCAGGTCAACTCTGCTGTGTGCTGCAGCACAGGAACACCTGGAATCTGTGAGAAACAAAAATGTTTAAGAAGGGGGAAAGATGTTCAGAATTAACTGGGAATTTAACCGAAGTAGAAAACCTCCAAGAAAATCAGTTTTTCTCTGTAGTTTCTGAAGCTTCTAATGGCTTTTCTTACAATTACAGATCAGAAGGACTGTGGAAGCCTGGGACAGCATTTTTGGGTTTGTGAACTGCAGTCCACGCATGGAGAACGCGTTTAGAAGCTATATTCCACTCTCCAAGGCAGACAGGAACAGAAAAGTGAGGAACATCCAGGGCTGTGGCCCTTCAGGACTGACTTCTGAATCAGTCTAGATCCAGATGACTCTACAGATTTTATGACAAATAGGGAAAGCTCATTTGTGAGCTCCTACAGCATCTCTCTGATTTGAGCTCCAGGGCATTACTGCTGTATCAATCGTCTCTCAAATTACAGTAATTGGAACAGACAAAACTCACTGGGTTTCATCTTTATCTCAGCTCAAGATTGAGGAGACTTTCATGTTTCCAACAGTGGGGCTGTTGCGCTGAAGTGCTTTTCCTGCAAGGCTGCTCGACAGAGCAACACATCCATTGTCAGGAAATCCTTTGGTATTCAACTTGAAGTTCCCTTTTGCATCCTCTTTCCTCTGCCAATTACCACTCCAGAGCACACTAAGCAAATCCTTCACCATTAACATCTTTCAAATAATATGGCATAATTAACTCCAGGGGAACAGCTTTCACCAAACTACCTGTATTTATCTCTTTTAATCTTGTGTTATTAATTTAACCCCTCCAGCCAGTCCCTGAGTTGTTTGGGTTGCTCTCCTGTGAGCTCCTGCCAATTTGTGAGCTTTTCTCTGGTGACTCAAATGCATAAAGCTCACAGCAATGCGGGAGGTGTGGTCTGTGTCGACCCACAGGCAGAGATCTCCATGGTTAAAGTCCATTCTGAACCACGAAGGATGACAGCACATTAAAATACTTTGGAAGTGGAAGCTAATTCCCACATGTCTCTCTTGAGAGGGGAAGTGTCTGACCTGTTCTACACATTAGAAACAACAAAACATTTTACCTCTGGCCACAGAGGGAGAGTCAGCGTGGAAACAGCGCCTGAAATTCAGCATTTCCCCATTAGTCTTTGACTTTAGACCATTTCCATTGGTCCATAAAAGAAACTGAAGGAGCTCCAGAGAAAAGAATTTCAGAAAGACATGACTTAGTCCCAGTTGTGCTGTAATTCTGTTTCTGGCACTCTGGTCATGCATTATTGTATTGGCTCTGCTACCGAGTACCAATGTGCTTCCCAGGGTTCTGTTTTGATACTTGACTTGCCTCCCTCACTCTCATCCATCTGAAACTGGAGTCTGAACCTACAACCCTCTGGAGGGAGCCCAATCCACTCCAGCTTTGAAGCCAAACGTCAAAATACAGAACATCAAAGCGCAGGCCCGAGAACGCGCCACACCTCTGAAACGCCACAAGTGCCTCTCCAAAACTACAAGTCTGAGGTGCAGATTTGTAAAGAAGACTGAACATAAAGCAGTTCGGTGCAGGATCCTTCCATGTGAGGGGAAGAAGCTCTGCAACATTATGAAGTGCTGGCACCGTTCAACTCGTGCTTCATACGTTTCAGCAGCGCTGTGTTGTTGTTGGGCCTGACAGACCGAGCAATGCCAAGTCCTCAGAGAGCACTGCAAGGAAACTGCTGCATGCCTGGCTGGAGAAGGAGCAGCTGTAGACCAGAGACTGAAGAGAACATGTTTCAGCTTGATTTTTGTTTTTTAAAGCCATTTCTACACCTTCAAAAACGGCTTGTTTCCTTTGCGCTCTCACTCACGCTCCGAGAATGGCTCTTTTCTGTGCCTGGGGTTTTTTTGTGCCATGACTACTTCTGTAATCTGTCTTTTTTCCAAAAAAGTTTGGCAGAACTTTCTAAAAACAATACAAATATGACAGTCTGTCTCCCCATGTTAGTGGCAGCTGCAGATGATTCTGGTTTAATATACCTTTGATCTGCTAAACAGATGAACATATCTACATGCTTGGTAAGTAATTTTATTCAAATGCAGGATTTGAATAACCTGAAGCAGTCCATAAGGTGTGTGCACTTCACATCCCTGGCCTGTACTAATTTGGGAGCTCACACAAGACCTAAGGCTTCCAAAGCCAGCACTTCTCCGTTCAGTCTCTTCCAAAACTCCAAAACTGGTGGAGAGACACCACAACATGGGACTCACACAGTGCTGACTCTGTTCTCTGAACAGTTTTGCACTGACTGTGGAAAAGTCTGGACCATCCTCCAGCACCATGCATAAAAAGCTGTAAGAAAATCAGTGTGAGGAGGTGTTTGAGAGATCCTACAAGAAAATATCTCCCAGAAAGGCAGAATGTCCTGATGACACAGCATTTCCAACCCAGACACTTGTACAGACATGTAAATTAGAGCAGAAGTGATAAATATTTTCAATTCTGTTTCTTCTCAGGTAATCGCCAGGCCTATACCCGAACAGGGAAGAACTTGGGAGGGGAGATTTCATTTCTCCTGGAACCTAACCTTTCCCTGGGGACTCTGCTTCACAAACTCGAATACAATACCTCTATTCATTAACCTCTCTCACTTGCTTTCCATGAGGGGGTCCGTTCCCTGCTCAGCCCTTTCCTCCAGTTCCCCCTCCTGTTCCCTGTACTGTCGCTCCATGAGCCATGTTCCTTCCATTCTGCGATCCCTGCAGCACAGAGCTGATGTGCTCAGCGTAGAGAGCCTATGTCTGTTTAGATTAAAACCATGTTGTAATTTCGAGCAAAAACATACAAAGCCACGGCCAAGCGTGACGGGAGAAAGCTATTCCCAGTTTTGGAAGCTGCAGGATGTCCCTCCTGGGAGCAGCCCAGCCTCGTGTTTATTACTTTAACCAAAAAGAGGGGAAATGGCTGAGGTTTTGCTGGGCTTTCTGCTCCACACTTCCAGAGGCCAGGACTCATCCCCCACAGCTACGCCGGGGTGAGCATTTTACACACGCTCTCATTCCCACTTAATGGTTCTTCCATCCTTTCAAATAACCCTCTCCACTCTGGCAAGCATGTGATTTATGGGAGCCCCGCAGAAAGGAATGGATTACAGAGCTAATGAATGAATCAAACGAGCCTGAGAGGGGAGATCATATGATCAGCTGCATGGGACTCACTTTCTGAAATGGCACTTCTACTACTGAGGTCTTTGTGCATGGCTACACTGAGGTTTCAAAGAGCCAGGATCCAGACAGATACTGAATTGTTTTTAAAAAAAAAAACCAAAACCATGGAATTTTTCAATATGGATCTACCCCCACTGACATCTTTCAGCAGTGTTGTCTCCATCCAAATCAGCTGCCATCGATGCAAAACTTTCTCTGTGACAGCCTGGACAAAACTCGGGACAGGAAAACTTTGGGAGCATTCCCTCTCCAATACACCTATGGCACCAAGTAATCCAACAGGACACTTCTCTTGGAAAATATCCAGGGCTGTGAAGTTCTATTTGCTCAAATTTCGCCCTTTTAGTTGTAATATCGGCCTAAACTTCTAAGTTGATTTGTACCCTACAAGGGTGGCCTGGAGACGGTGGGATACCTGGAGACTCCAGCAGGAACAGCAGACTTTGCCCCAAATTTGCATTCCAACACGTGTCTTTGATAACAAAGTTAAAAGTTTTGCCTCTCCCTCAGCCCAAAGAAGCTCTTTCAATATCATGGCCTATTAGGTTTGTGTCTCAGCAGCAAGAGAAATTCCAGCACAGGCATTTTCTCATCCTACTCTTTTTTCCCCTCCGTAAACCTCTGAGGTTTTTTCCTGCAGCTTATGATGAAGCAAATCACTATTCACACACACACACACACGCACAAAGCTGGTGGTTGGGCTGGATTTACAAAATCGTATCCTGCATGTTTTGCTTTTATGTAATCAAAATCATAGATGGACTTAATTGAGGTCTAACTTTATTTAAAAATGAAAGGTGGTTTTGTCTGAGAGTGGAATTGGGATGGTGGTTTAAATATAGTTTCATTTATGAACTATTTCTGAACACAATGCATATGGGTAGAGAATGGAAACAAGTCTAACTCCATCAATTTACTTATTGAGTGATGCATACAACTTCAGGCTTACTATCAAATTGTTTTTACAACATGAAAAACTGGTTTGTTTTGACTGAAAGTTTCTTCAGCTTTCATATTAAATGCAGGCAAATTTAGAGTTTTAATTCATATTGACATTAAAATCTTTGCCTTTTAAGTCTAAAATTTAAATATTTTAAACTTTCCAAATTTTAATCCTACTTACTAGGCCAATGCTCTGAATTTGATGAATACCCATTTCGAGCTAAAATTAAATTGCCCTTTTGGGGAATGAACTATTTGATTAATACTGTCTAGTGTTCCCTCAGTATTTATTTCTTCCCTTCTGCCAAAGAAGGAGCACCAGAGGGAATGAAGAGATTTAGCTGAGAATTAGTTTAAGATAATTATTCTACATCTTTCAGGCTCTTTCTACATACAGGAGAGCAAATATTGTGGCAACAGAAGTTGTTTTGTGTGTGTAATTTGAGAATATATTTTGTAGAACGAGTGAGTGGGATATTATTCCATTTGGATAATGCCTACAGACCTAAATTCATTAAATTGGTGGCTTTTTTATGAGTACTACTAAGAGAAATGTTCTCTTTGAGCGATGCCTTGTGTTCATCATCCCTAAATACTTCCCAAGACCCAGCTTTTCACTGCCCAAACTCTAAAGTTGTTTTTACTTTAACCAGTCTTGTGAGATTCAGCATTTTGCTATCAATCAGATTTACTGTTCGCTACCAGCACTGGGATGACAAAACCTGCTTCTATTCTTGACTAATATAATTGATTGAACTCTGCTCTGCACTTTATGCCATGTGGAAAAATGAGTGGCAAAGAGCATTTTTCCCCTTTCTCTCCCCACAAAGCCTGACATTTCATTTCATCTGAGCCTTTTATTGGTCCTCACATCTGGATAATATAAATTTAAAGCACAGTTTTCAATATCTGAGTTGCTTAAGGTTACCATATTTGACAAATCCTATTCGCCAGGCTGTCAAATTAAATTAACATGGGCAATGGAGGGGGAACAAAAGAATAAAGAGGCTGAGTTTGATTCTCTTGTGTTCGCAGAGTGAGACAAAATTAACCCCTCTGAAGGGGAAGCACCAGCCCTGACAGGCAAACCTGCCAGAGTGGTAATGTGACAGAAATCCAGGAATTATGTTGGCTGGCATCCCAGGGATCAAGTGGCCTTTTTGTTGTGCCATCAGCTCAAGTTTTCCAGCAAACACCAGGTAGGATCCATCTCCAGTTCAGTTGTGAACTCACCAGTGGGCCTCAAAGACTAACTGGTCTCGTGTGTTTTTAGCATCCCAAGGGATGCTCTTCCTATCACTGCTTTAAAGACTCTTCCTCTGTAGCTGCACACACAGAATCTTTTTTATTTTGTGCTCCAGGGTTGTTTTTGGGGGGACACCACACTTCAGCAGCCAAATGCTGTGGGGAGCACTTACCAACAGCCAAGAAAAAGGCACACAAAGCCCAGAAAATTAGTATGGATGGAAGGAAAAGTCAGGGTGCTGCTCTGCTTAATTCCCAACAGATGCTTAAATCCAGTATCGTGCTGCTTAGACTCACAGGTGAGACTAACTCATAACAGCAATCCTGCACAGGACTTTTATCTGCTTTTATCCACTAGGAAAAAAGCTTGAATCACAGGCTGTGTCAAGATGGCACTTGAAGATCTCTGCAGGGGGCAAGAGGGAGAATTCTTTCCTCAGAATTACCTGGGGGCTCTGCAATTGCTGCTGCAATTTCTGAGATAAACTCGGGTGGTCACATCCCAGAGCAGAAACCAGAAGGTCTCATCTTCACTCCACTCTTCCCATTTTTGCCCCCACTGTTTTCCTGAATCCCTCTCAGGTATGGATGGACAGACTCCACACACCCTTCTTCACTCACAGCTATTCTGGCATTTCTTCCTTTTATCTGCAAGTAATTTTGGGCAATTATTTGTTTAACTAATTCTTAACCTCTATATAAAAGTACTTAACTTGAATAACAACTCTGTATCTTAAATATCTTTGTGTTCACCGTACATACATTACATTGACCCCCTCTTGAGCAGCCCCATTACACTGAGCAGGACTCACATTCTAGGAAATTAAGAAAACCACATGGCTTTGTTATCACCATTTTTGCCACTGCCATGCTGCAGGGCAGCGATGATTGCTCCTTCCAGCTTCCAATCTGGAATATGCTTTTGCTTATCTCAACTATCTGCTGACAGCAAACACGAATGTGATCGTCTAAATGTACACATTGGCACATTAAACTTTTTTTTTTTAAACCACCACTTTATGGCAAAACCGAGGGACTGACAGGCAGTAAAAGAGCAAACATATCAGCAGTGATGCTCTTCTGAGGCACAGTAAAGCAAGACCCATCTGTCACGAGATAAGGGATCACAAGCGTAAATCTTTTTTGCATGTACATACATGTACATATATTTTTGACAGTGATCATGATATCAGTGTGGTACCCAGGCTGTCTGGAAGTCCTGAGAAGAACTGGCAGCTCTCCCCATGATCAAAACCACCTCTCAGCTGAGCTCAATTAACACTAGAGCCACTCCTTGGGGATTTTTTTGGGTTTATAATAGCGACATGAACTGATGAATCACATTTTCTGTCCTCTCAACTCGTCAAGTTTCTGCTTTTACAAATTATCTATCACACTCCCCCAGCCATCTGAAACATCCAAACCAATACTCATTAAATCAGTTTAGACACCTATTTTCTCCCTAAAAAGATGACAAAGTTCAGGCAGCACGTGACTGGGCCTGTGGTTCAAAACTGGGCCAGCCATGGGTGAAATCAAAGGCACAACCTCATCACAGGGACATGGCAGCTCCCAGAAATTGGTCTGTAAAATACACTTACCAAAGACTTTTTAAAGGCAAAAGGCCACACCAAGGAAGAGACAAAAACCAAAACAAAGCTGCAATTCTCAATATTTGCAGGTATGTAGAAAGGAGATGTGAAAAGGTAGAAAGAAATCAGTGAAGAAAGATGTTTGAAGGAAGGAGAAGAGAACCTGAGCAAGCCTTAAGAACTGAAGGAGGATTTAGGGCAGGTCACTGAGGTCAGTTCCGTGGAAGAGCACTCAGTTTGCACAAATTAAATGGGTTTAGTGCTGTAGTGGAGGAATCCACTATTGCATATTTGCCATAGCTGGGAGATGAAGACTCCCAGCTATGGCAAAGTGAGGTTGAAATGGAAGAGACAGAGAGAAGTACAGCTATGTTTGGAGGAGAACCTCAAAAACACAACAGGCACCATGGAAAACATTAGGAGTGAGCTCTTGTGTCCAAAAGAGGCTTTTGGACAGTGTTTCATTTGTGCTTCCTCAGATTCCAAGCCTGAATTAGCACAGACAACATCTTGAGGCCAAGGTATCAGATCAGATTCTCCTTTCCCAGTGGGAATCTAAAGTTACAAACTGACTTCAAAAAGAGGCAAGACCCTGCTTATTTCCTTATCAGTGGTTTCTGAAGTAGTTTCTTATCGCTGTAGGAGGGAGCGGCTCTCCATTCTGAGCTCAGCAGCCCCTGCTCTCACTCATATCACCCTTCAGATGCCACAGCTGAAGGACCTGGCCATGGAGTTCTCCTTTGCACCTGCCTGAACACCCTGCTTTGAACCTTTTCTAATCAGCTCTTGTGCTGAGAAACGCTGCTCCAAACCTTACAGAGCCTGAGAGACCCGCCTGACAGAGCTGAAGATGCAACAAAGCAGCAGGGAAGTTGTTCAGGATTTATTCCTCTAAAGGGTTGATCCTATCCAAGAATCTGAGCCACGAACAGAAACCCTTCAAGCACGCCCAGCTGATCGATCGGTATCTGGGGTTGGTGAGGTTGTAAAACTCCAGTGAATGAGGCAGATCACTCAAGCCAGATAGAATCAGGAGTTCCTCCTACGCTCTGCTAGGATGGATAATGTTACACAAGGGTTCTTGGGCACATTAAAGCCCAGTGTAATGTTCATTTATCTGCCCAGATCTGCAGTTCTTTGGGGGGCATTACATTCACTCGGCAAAAGAGAATCTCCATCTCCATGACACCCAGAGGAACATAAAATAAGAACAGCAGCACATGGCAACACTTGTACTTGTTTAGAAGGAAAGATCTAAAAAATTAGATGGTTTAATGGACTTCTTATTCTAGGACAATTATTTTTTCATTAAAATCACTTTTATCATAGATCCCTCACAGTGGAAATCAAAACAATTTGAAAGAACAAAAGCAAAGAAAACAATATGAATATTCAACAAGGGACTGACATAACAGAATTGTAAGTTCTGGAACTCTGGAATGACAACAACCACAACTGCTGATCCTGGCAATTATTACATTTAAATTTGAGAAATGATGGGGGAAAAAAACCAGACCACAACGTCCCAAACCAAGAGCAACCTGCAGTCCTACCCCTGAGCGCCAATACAAAGCAGGGCCACATGTCACCACAGCAACTCTTGCATGTTCTCTTCCACACAATTATTGGTTCTACTGTCACAGGATCAAAGGCAGAAGGCAAGAGTCCTCCTTGGGTGGCTCCCAATCCCAAATGCTGCACATATGGCAAAGTACAGCAAATAAAAACCTGATCCCATCACCCTCACTTTGGAATCAAAAGGTTTTTTTCCCAAATCTGCTTTTCATGGTTTACACCAGTCTGAAGGGAAAACCAGGAAAATGTACATCCTGAAGAAGAAGGAAAAAAAGTATTAAACACTATTTGATAGGGATTGAACCAGGAGAAGGAAGGTCAAAAATGCAGGGGAACAATAGAAAATATTCCTGCTTTTGAAATGATCCACATTCCAGCTCTTTATCCTACAATGCACAGATGTCATGGAAGTTAAGTGCAACACCGTTAGGCATTCCCCATTTCTCCTGGACATTTATTATTTAGACATCCTTTCTCTTTTATGCCTTCCCTGGAAGGTCAAGACGAATTTTCTCTCATCGCCTCCAAGGCCCAGCTTGGTAATGAAACACCTACCCAACAAAATAATTGCTGCATTATAGGCTGAAATGCTCCACTGGAAAAGAGGGACATGAAATAGCTCTATACTTCAGGGAGCAGGGCTTCCAGTCCCAACACCAAGAGCTTTCACATTTCTCTCATTTTTTCCCTTCCTGTTCTGTAATATCATGAATTTCTGGTCAGAAGTTATGCTGGAAGAAATCAAAACAACTTTTCCCCTTTCTATCCCTTTCATTGATCAAAACCTGCAAAGTGAAAATTCAATTCAGAAATCTAGTAATCCTAAGGAAAAAGACACATCAAGGAAAACTAATTGTATACAATAATAATATTTTCTGAATGTAAAACTCAGTCTTAGTAAACAATACCTCCAACAAAGGACCAAGCAGAATTATCCATCTGAATTTCCTGCTCTCTTCCCAACGTCAAAGCACAGCCTCTGCTCTGGTTTCCAGTGTTGTGACAATTTCAATTTTCATTAAAAAGCCTGGAGTTCGGCCTTCAGATTTGCATTTGTTCCTTTTCTATTAACAATGAACTATATTAACATGAAAAAGCAGCTACAGAAAATGCACTTGTGAGCCATGAGAGGCTGTTTATTATTGTTACCCCTAATTCTGTACCTGAACAAAAGCAGGTAAAGCACAAGGATTTGTGCCACAGCCATAAGATATTTTTGCATGGTTTATACACCAAACTGGGATTGTACATTTTGATTTCCAGGGATTAGCTCATATTTGATAGCATGATTTAGAATTTTTTTACCGTTTTTTACCACAATATATGTGCTCAGGCCAGTTAAAATGAGTGCCTGGCAGAGGAAACTGTGACGAGTTGGGAGGAGAGGATTTGCTGGGAAAGTTGTTCCATGTAAATTCCTGTTTGTGGGACACCTCAACACAGGCACAGCTGCAGGACTGGACTGTCCCTGCAATAAACAGGGAAATGTTTAACAGAGACAGATGCAAGAACCAGCTACAAAGCAGAGTAACCTGATAAAGCCCTTTTTAGCAGCTACTGTAATAAAGACCCTTGATCTGCGGAGCTCAAAGTAAAGTGAATTTCTGTAACAGTCCCCCTAAAAACGTGCAAACATGGGCTGCGTGTGGCTTCACTCCTCCCAGGGATAAGAACTCTCAAGGGCAGCTGCACCAGGCTGGGTCTGCTCCGCAGGCCTGGGACAGACCTTGTGGGGATATTGCTCTCTTAAAAGCAGAAAATTTATTTATTTATTCTACTTTCCCCTGCTGAGAGGTGGGAGAGTGATACAGAGAGTACTTATAACAGTCCTATGTTTGTTACTAGAGCCTATTTATGGTATTTATTCCCCCCATAAACTTGGTCTAAGAAATCACAATTTCCACCCATTTAAGGTTTGATTGTGCAGTGCATATCCCACCAGGTTACCTGTAGGGGCTACGTCCAGGAATAAAGGACGTAATATCCAGTAAAGGATAATATTCTGCTTTATAAACACCTTGACTTCAAACAGAGTTCCCCGATCTGTATCAGAGTGAATGGAAAGGGGATCAGAGTGAGATGGGTTCCTGCATAAAGCTTCCAAAAGAAAAGAAAGAAGTGTGCCCATCCACTGCTTCATGTAGCAGCAGCCAGGAGGATGAGATTAGTCCACAGGAGATGAGGGGATAAAGCATTTGTTTCCATGCTGGAAATTGCAGTTTCCTGCTGCTTAAGTCTGTCACCAACTCAAGAGCGAAGCGCTCACCCAGAACTCTGACCTGGGCTGCAGCTTCCTCCTGCTCCTGACTCAAAGAAAGGTGTTTAAAGACCTGCTCCACACCCTCTGATAAGGCTGCAGGGAAGTTTCATGTTTATCTCATCCTTCTCTAGGAAATACCCATGATGTAACAGCTGCTCAGGACTGCAGGTGATGCATTGGCAAGGGGTGAGTCAGTGGTACCAAGGATGATGGATATTTGCCTGTCAAATTCCACCCATTCCAGTGTTTCAACATGCACAGGGAAGCTCACATCCAGCAACACAGAAACTAGCATCTCACCTGGAAGTGCCAAATGAAGTTTCAAAAAGATAAGAGATTATTCTATACACTTCATCTAGGTGGAATTGGAATTTAATCACAGTGGTCACATCATGCTGGCTGCCATCAAAAAGTGAAATCCTATTTTGTTTTTCCCCTAAGGAGCAGATTCGCACCCTCTCAGCCTTGCAGAATTTTGCGTCTCATAATCCAATCTGATAGAAAAATTGCTTTTACAGTTTGGAAAGCCAGTTTTCCATTAAGTCAGCAAACTGATCCAGCTTGCCCACAGCCAGAGCGGCCAGGGCAAACACAAACAGAGGGAGCACATGGCTGGCCCAGGGAAAACAGGATCCCGTTTCACTTGGGCTGAACTCGGTGTAACACAAACCTGCACCCTGAATTGTCCCTGACTGACTCACAGGACACTGAAGGATCTCTGGACAACCACAAAAGCTGCTGTGCATGAGGCTGATTCCTCTTCTCCCATCTGACAAAATTAAATAGATGTTAAGGATTTTGCTCCAACAGTTTTGGTTTGTAAGTTGGGACAGAGGTTGGCACAAAGCTCTGGATAAACAGAGGAACAACAGAGCCAGAAAGCAATTGTGAGACTTTCCTGGTGAAACGTTGTCCACATGCTATGGGCTCAGTAAAAGCAAGATTTACCAAATTACTAATTATTATTATGAGGGCTATGCAAGCTCTTAGCAGTTTTCTGTGCAAAGCCAAGGCTCCAGAACAGTCAGGAGTTGCCACTCTACTGCAAATTTGCGGCTTTCTCCAATTCTCAAGTGTTAGATGAGCAGAAAAAATATTCTTTAGAAGAACAACAACAACAAAGGCAAACAAAACATCCATCTTTTTATTCTTCACTAGTAAGGACAGTAATTTAAACGCTGCAGATTAAAAATAGCAGAACACAAACCTAACCAAAATGAAGGTTTTTTGTTTTGCTCTGTATTAAAAGTCAGGCTCCTAACTTTTGAATAGCCAGACTAGGATTTTGGAATATTGAAGGTGCTAGAAGAATCAAGCCTTGATCCTGCAGATGTTTAGCATTCCAGGACTACCATCCATATCAAAACAATATAAAATGTATTTTTTGCCAGAAGGGTCGTTCTGATTTAGCTGAAAGGCTTCAGTAATTTAAATTAAGTTCCTTATATTAGTGCTCATTTCTTCTCTGGTTAATATCTTGACTATTAAAAGAATGCCAAGTATAAGCATTAAAACTTCTATATCATCATCTATTAACTTCTTATTCTTATTATTAATTTGGATATTTGCATTTTAGGCCAGTTCTGAGAAGAAAATGTGGAATTTAAGAACACACATTGTAATGGTCTAATTTCTGCCAGGCAGAAACTTGTAAACACTGTCCAGGAAACTCCTCTGGTCAAACAGAACCTGCCCAGCTTGAGTTAGGGGCTACTTTAAATTCAGGTTGGCTTCTTCAAAACTGAGCAAAAAGGTAAAACTGATCAAGATGAACTCCCCAAGCAACACCAACACCCTCTGAACCAGGGCACTTTCCAAGGGAAGAAGGAATCCCAAACGGCAGCAGATGCTCATTGTTCAGACGTATAATTCTGCTGCAGAATATTCAAGTTCTTTTTAAAACTCCATTTCTAAAGATGAAAAGAACTGTTAAGATTAGAAACAACCAAGTCAATCTGACAAGAGAGTCAGATTTGGCATCTAATTCTAGAGGACAACATCCTTTAGCACACAAGCACGTTTTACACAGGCTTTTTAAATGGCTTTCACATTTATTTTGCCTCTACATCACTGACAACGCAATACAAAACTGCCTGAACTTAAAATATGCATTTCATTTCCACTACAATGGATTTATCTTTCCAGCAGATGTTGTGTGGAATATCCAGTGATTGCAAGATGTCTTGATCTAAAGCGATGACTAAAACGTGCACCAATAACCCCCCTTTCTTCAGTGAGATTGGTTTTTTGCAAATCCAGTTTCCATCATTTTTGGGACAGCCTTAAAACTCCAGGCACCAGGAGGAAGTGTCCACATGGCTGTATTTTAAAGAAATACTGATTAAAGAATGTTGTTTCTGATCTCTAGGCCAAGACTTCTCAGCAGAGCAGGTTGCCTTATTTTGAGGAATGGCTTATTTGGAAATCTGGAGCAATATTTCTCCTGGAAAACAACGAAGGCGGTCTTTTGAAAAGCAGAAGCTGACCTGGATTATCAATGTCAGGGCAAGAACTTCAGCTGCTTGATGTAATTTTTAGTAAGCAGGACAGGAAAAGCGCTGAGCGTTTGTGACAATAATGGCACAAACACCCCTCTAAATTGTCATCTCCCTGGCTTTGAAAACCTCTGCTTCAGAAGTGGAATGTTTGAAAGTGTCATGGAGGTATTTGTGTATGCAAAGCCCACAGTAATACGAGATCTTATTAACAGAATGTCTCACACTGACTATTCCAAGAGTTTTGGTCAGTCCGGTATCCAGGATTGTTATTTCACTCTCCATAATTTTCCTTCCAAACCCTCCAGCCCATTTTCTTAACCAAGTGATGGTTATTTGACTTTGTAACTCTTTTTCTGATCATTACCATGATAAAGTGTCCAGAAAATGTGGTGTCTGTTCTTCATCTATATAAAATTAAAAACAACTTACACACATCAGCAGTTTGCCTTTTCTTGCTAATTTTGAGATTTTCTGAGAGGTTTAATTGCTTTGGCTGGCAGTGATTTGATGCTTCTGCGATAACTTATCTTTGTCCAATGTTTGTTTAACAAGCCTTCTTCAACAGACTGCAAATGTCAAGAAATAAATTTTTTAAAAAGTGTGAAACAAATCACACTCTTGTTTTGCAAGTTCAAACCTACTTTAAAAAAAAAAAATCAGACTGAAATCAGCTACAACCAGAGAGACCAGAATTAAATTAACTTCCATCAAAAATTTAACATCTGGATTTCAATTAAGCTCAGAGTTAATTGTTAACTGTCTTAACTCCTGACCCATCAAAGAGTTAAAAAAATAAAAAAGGGGAAAAAAAAAAAGGAGAGATATCAGGCTTTGATGCCAGTCTGGAAGTTGCTGAGCTATTAATCAGTGGTTATCAGTTTGCCTTAGATGACTAAAACTCATTAATATAAACGAGAAGCCTGAAAGGAGCACATTAGTGTGTTATCAGTTTCATCATTTACAACCCTGGAACAGCTAAAAGAGTTAAGCTATCACACTCTGCACTGAAGGATAATTTGGCATCATTAATTTTGTTCTGCCATTTGCCAGACCTAATTGGGAATGATAGGGGCTTGGAAATCTGAATTCATAGCTTTCACCTACATCCCTTTATTTTTCCCCCAGAGTCCTGGCATTTAATGAATGAAAAAGCACCAAAACCATTCAAAGGTTTTAATAACTTGAATTTTGGTGAATAAATTTCACGTTGCTTTTGATTTCACAGATCTATCCATCATAAAAGCACAGTGCTGTGGCAATTATTTCCAAATTTGTTCATTCTTAAAGGGGCTTTTACACTTTTGGCACACAAGGAATGTGATGAAATGGAAGCAGAGTTTCTTCCTTTCTAGTTAAAAATGAGAAAAATAATTTTTGTGTATACAGCCAACAGTCAGCAAAATGCACTCTCCCTCCTCAGCATCACTCCCACTGCCTTTGAGTAAAAGCTTATTATTTAGATAGTTTATGAATAAAATAATAAAAAGTAATGCATAAACAGTAAATATGACTAATCAGATCCAACCCACCTCTGATTTCAGACTGGCAAACAGTCAGGTCAGGGAGAGCAATTCTTAAAGAAACTCATGTGTGGAAATTGCCTGTTCCTGGTCACTTTAATTTGCCTAAAGGTGCAAGGAAAGCTAAAAGAAGGAAGGTGTTCCAATGCCCGAGGTGGATAAATGTGCTGGATCAGGATGATGGTTATTTATTTACACTCCAGAGCTACATTCAGCCTAAGCTGAATTAGCTCCACTGTAGCCGCATCCCTTGGGTCCCAGAGGCTCTGCTAATTTCAAGGAATCATTCCCAACAAGAGAAGAACAAATCATACCTGTGCTTTCCAAAGAGATGTCATTCACTGCACAGAAGGAAAGCATTCATCTTTCACATTTTGCACTTCCCAGATAATCCCTTTAGCCTTTGGGTTGATGCACTTTATAGAAATTCAAAATAACCATCCACCAGACTTATTTCATAGCACAGCCTTTTATGAAGCTCTTCAAAGAGCATTCTTATTCCAAAGAGATAAGGGAGTTCTTTTGTCACGTTGACAGAGAGACTTTATTATCCTTTAATGGAAACTTCATCATCTGTGGCAGTTTTGAACCTTAAGGAGGTTGTGCTATTAAGACACAACAGACATGCTACTTTTAACCATTAAAAGTTATCATTCAAACAGTGGTTTCCACTTTTCTTGATATATTGTGATGTTGTACAAGGCATTTGCTCTTTTCTTGCATCACAAGAACACCCAAATTACAGTCCTTATCTCAAAACTCCAGGGGTTTTTTTCCCTTTTTTTTTTTTAATAAACTCTTTTGAAAACAATTTTTAAATACAGAGCATAAATGAGGGCTTCTCACAGTTATGGGTCCTGAAACTCTGTACCATTAGCTTGCTTCACAAACTGAGAAATAATGACCTGCAAGCCAATGAAGGATAAAGCAATGAAGTCCTTGAAAATATTTTACAGAATATCTAAACTAAACCCCTTCTGGTACAACTTGAGGCCCTTTCCCCTTGTCCTGTCCCTTGTTCCCTGGGAGCAGAGCCCAACCTGGCTGCCCCCTCCTGTCAGGGAGTTGTGTAAAGCCAGAAGGTCCCCCCTGAGCCTCCTTTTCTCCAGGCTGAGCCCCCCCAGCCACTCCAGACCCTTTCCCAGCCCTATTGCCTTCTCTGGACTCGCTCCAGCCCCTCGATGTTGTTCCTGAATGGAGGTGCTCAGAACTGAGCACAGTATGATTCCTTTTACGCTGGCATGGATTATTCCTCAGGTAAAGAAAGTTCCCATTTTCTCAGTACTTACATACCCCATTCACATCTTACACAGAATGTAAGATGTTAAGGAGGAACAAATTCTTTCCCAGGAATTCACCAACACTGAAGCTTTGTTAACCACAACTCCTTGGGATTTACATAATCCCAGAGCCTGAAAAACCATCCACTACCAGGGGGCTGCTTGTGGAAGCATCTCAGGGGAATAATTTCGCAACCTGCTGACGCCGTGTAAACACACGGGTCTTGGGGGAACCTTTGCAATAACCTGTGGTGCCTTTTCACTCTGGCCAAGTAATGCAGCTCACACCAAACCACCCCGGGGAGGGTTAGCAAACACCCCTGATTGTTCTGCTTGATATAAACCCATGTTCAGTAAACAGCAGGTACAGGATGTTCCTTGTAGCACTGGGAACTACACCGGTAGGAAAGAATAAAACCAGTAACACTCCCACGGTAGAAGTAAATGCATTTTGCTTGTTTGTTTTAGAATCAAGGACAAATTTCATGTAACTGAGATTCTGGAAGGCTCACAAAGTGTTTTATTTTCATTAATATAACTGGCTGAAGGGGAGTTGTTCCCAGACCTGCAGAGCACTTGCTGTTTGACAAGGAAAAGTTCAGTTTCATCTCCCACTGAGTTCCTGGGATGCCTCTGCTCAAAAGCTGCACCTTTGCATGCAGCAGATAATAGGGGTGCCCTTCCAAGGATGAAAACAGACCTCACCAAACCTGCTTTGAACCCAACCATGCCTCACAACCACACACGCACTTCAAACCACAGTGCTACCACCAGGGGTTAATGAAGAGGCTGAGAGAGAAGTGCTAATTACCAAGGTCAGAATGCTATCCACACCCATTATTATTTCATACAGAGTAGCAATTCCTTATTTCTGTCACTTCCAACACAGGACACTAACTAGTTCCTTCAAGAATGAAAAAAATTCAAGCTGATCTAGTGGAAGGTGTTCCTGCCCATGGCAGGGGGTTGGGAACAAGATGGTCTTCAAGGCCTCTTCCAAACCAAACTATTCTATGAGTCTATGATGTTTTATTTTTCAAAAAGGCCCAACTTTTTTATTTCCCCTGCACTTGCACAGTAGATTTAACAGAATCCAGACTTCCTGGCCCACATTGCTACAATTCCTGTTACTTCAGAGGATCCAAGTCCTGCAGGAATGAAACAGGCAGTGGGAAAAGCAGGATTAAGCCCTGGCCATGCCTTAGAAGCAAACAGGTTTTGACATACAGGGGGCAAGTAGGGAGCATGTAAGCATAAAAATGCATAAAAATGGAAAACAACTGCGCAAGAGCTTCCAAGAGAAGCAAACTCTCTTCCCAGCACAGCCAAGCAAGTGGAGTAGTTCAGCACAGGCAAAGCCACTTATGTTTGGGGTAAAACTCAAATTCAATCCAGAGATTAGATTCAGAACCCAAATTTCACTGCTGCATTCCTGAGGGGTGTCAGTGACTCCCACAGCTCCAGCAGCTCTGCCAAATACATCAGCTCAGCATGGATTCAAGTCAAGAGATGGCATTTAGAAATTGCTCACGTGATACGTCTCCAATTCTGCTCTGATACCATAAATATAAGTCTGTTTGGAGTATAAATCCATTCTGGAAATGTACCTGATGATAAAAGATGACAGCATCTATTTTAAACGCAATTATTATTTGAAAGGTGCTCGTTATTGCTAAATGATTCCTCTTTGATAGAGCTCAGTACCTGCAACACACACTGGCATTCCACTGGAATTCCACACTCCCAGGAGTGAGCAGTTCCCTAAACTGCTAATTAACGTGATAACACGAGGGCTCCACTCAGATACACTGTAATTAAACTTAGAGAAAGAATAAGCTCTGCCATCTGTATCTGTGCAGAGGGAAGTGCTTGATTTGGGCAGGGATGGGGATTTTTGTCTCTCTTTAGCCGAAGGGGAACCCTCTCACAGAGGATTGCTTGCTGAGAACTTGAACTCAATGTGTTTGTGCTGATGGTGTGTCAGTCCCTGGTGTGCTTTGTGGGAAGCCTGTCAAGCTTTGTTTGCAAATTTTCTTCATATTTTTAAAAAGCATTTGTGCCACTGTTTCCTCCCCCCTCCCCAAGCAGTTCTGAATAATTGATGCGTTTTTACAAATTTTGTAATTAAAAGACCTCCTGGAGTTACTATAGTAACGGGGGCCTTTAGAAATCAATTCAATAAAACAAAAAAATGGGGTTGATTGGTTGGCTTTGATCTCCTCTCTTTGTTCACTGGCATTAAGAATATTCTGAAAGATCATATTTTTTTTCCCCCTCAACTGCAGAGTTACTATATTCCAGGGCTTACAGCTTTAGTGTTCATCATCAAACCATGGCATAAATTGGAACAACTTTCTGGGTGCTGTTTTCCTCCCAGCCCTGACAAATGCAGAGCAACTCCATTTATTCAGTTTTAGGGCAGTGTTACTGAAATTTTACCACTGTTTATTTCGCATGGAAATCCACACCTGGGAAAACCTCAACCACGATGTCCATTTTAGTGAATATTCCTCCAAAAATACAACCCAGTTCAAGTTACAAGAACAAACCTCAGAGCTCATGAATTTCAAAGCAGGATCCAACTGGATGGTGCAGTTAACTTGCTTTAGTGCAAGTGTCCCGTTCAGTTTTACTTTCACCAGCACCTGACTCTTCAGGTTTCTGTTTCACAAGTGCTTCCACTTGGAAAAATCACTTTAAAGCAATAATGAGTTCTTCTTTAGCAGCTCTGCTCCTTCTCACGCTGAGTACAGAGCCAGATCACTGTTTTTAGGGCACAGATTAGGCCTTTTACACTGTTCTGTTCTTTTACTTCAACTTCTATCCAATGAAAAAAAAAAATCACCCCAGAAATTTTCACTAGGGAAAACATCCAACTGGGAAACACCAATAAAAAGACCACAGCAGTCTGGATTCGGGGACATGAGGAGGATGAGATCCTATTTACCAGGTCCTCTTCTGCTGAACACAGGTGCTGCTTGCTTTGGGATCTCAACCCATGAGCAGCACAAGCACAGCTCTACACAGCTGCCACCCACACTGGAAGGGCCTGATTTGCACCCCAGAGCCTTTCCTGGGAAAGGACGAGCTCAATTTTCCAAGCCAGGTCTGGCCTCTGTTGCAAGCAGCCACCTCTAACACGGTTCCAATTTGCAGTGATGAAAATGAAACTTTCCCCCCAAAAGGGACAATTAGCTTTCATTAAGATATTATCTTATTTACTGGGATCTACCTGGAAAACACTTTTAAGGAACATTTCATTTCCTTGCAGAAGATGAAACTACAAACCTGAATGTCAGAATCCTATCCACGGATATGGAATGCTCTGCCTATCTCTGGTGTCACCACTATCCTATTGCTGGCACGGCCCCACTTGGTCCTCACCCATCAGTCGTGCCCAAGCTCCAAACCAACACCATTCCAGGAACTCCCATTTTCCCAGCTCCACCGCTGTAACTCTACTGGAAACTCCCGTTTTCCTTGGAAGAACACTTTGGTGCCCAGGTAACCAGGCAGACTGGGGAGGAGGTGGAGAGATCCACACTCAAGTCCTGTCCTGCCTTGTGGTAGGAACACCAGAAGGTGTTAGACGAGCTCTGCAAGGCGCACCAGAACAAATCCACCCCACAGCTTACGCAGAACCAGCGAGACCCACGCTTTAAAATTATTTTTCTCCAGAGGAAGAGACATTTTAGAACAAATTTAGCAACAAGGAAATTCAGCCACTCATAAATCAATAATATTTCCAGAGGTTTAACATGACTTATGTAAAAGCTGTTCTTTAAAATGTCTAATTTAGGACTGTTGTTACAAGTTTACTCAGCCAGATAAATTTATGGTCACACACATTTATGGAACGAGCATAAATATCCAAGCAGAATTTTAATTTTTACCTTAAATAACCAAGTTTACTGAGTAACTAATTTTTATTGGTCTGAAGGGCCATTGTTTAAAACAGGTTTCTGTGTAGATAAGAGATACGAGCCCAGATGCTCATTTCAGATACACGACTGGAGCTCAGATGAACACCAGATCCATTTGGTAAAGTCAGAGCCTGATCTGAAAGCAATAAATTACAACTTTTTGTTTTATATTTAAGTTATGCTAGTGAACTTCCTCAGGCCTTTGGAATTTTCTACTTGTAATTAAAAAAAAGAAGATCCATAACTGATTAATGACAGAAGCTGCTTTTATCTGTGCTAAAACTGTTCTTATTTAATGTAGCACTGAATTGTGTTGCAGTTCTAAAAAGAGCCGTAAGAAATGAAGGATTGATTATTTTTTGGGTAGTTTTATAAAATAGACAGTAATGAGCTCTCTATACAGCTGCCCTAAAGAAAAATGCAGTCGCAGATGCATTCCCCTTCACCTTCAGCATCTACCAGAGAGCTGTAAAAGAAATAAAAACTCTCTCCTCCTGGGAAGGACCAAATGGAAACAGACTGAGATTTCACTTCCGGCATGGAAAGAAGTTTTGTAACCAAACCTGTGATGCACTGAGAGTTGGCTCAACCCAAGAAGGCAGCTCCCATTCTCGCTGCAGGAGCATCTCTCTCCAGCAAAATTCCCTGCAAAACCTCTAACCAGAATAATTCCTTAATGTGAACAGTCAACACTCCATGGCCTAAACATGGCACAGCCTTCTGTTCCCTAGGTCTCAAGCAGACCACCCTCTGATAACCTCCCAATATCCAAAGGAATTTCAGGAAGACAGTGTTCTGTTCCTTGTCTGGGGATGGAATGGGATGCTAAAGATGCTTTGCTGTGTCGTGTTCCCCCTCCACTGTTTGTGGGCTGCAAATTCATGTGGTCCTGGGGTTGCTCTGAAAACTTCTGAATTCTGCTGCAGCCTCACAGCATACCCAGGACAACTCCGTTTCAATTCCTGAAGAACTGGCATAGGCCCTGAACTAACAGCACATCTGGCCATTAGGCAGCACCACAATATCAACTCCGACTCAAGGATTCTTTCCAGTTTTGCCACTTTTTTGTGTCCTTTTCAACAAATCACTTCTGCATATATTTCAAATTTTCCTTTTTGTTTCAAACTTGGAATAATTTCTGCCTTAATACGCACAACAAAGCTTATTTAGTATTCACAAAATGCTAACAAGTACTTTATAAAAATTCCAAGTTATTTATTATAATAATAATTTTTACAGGGTTATTTATATAAGGCCCTTGCAGTGTTTTGTAAGCAGAGTGTGAGGCAGAAGCAGCACACAAATTCTTGTGCGTCACCTTCTCCACCTCTACGCTGCCTACACCACTTGGGGATCTGCACAAACACCCAGGGAACCCACACGGCTTTTCCATACAGCTGAAAGGGGAAAGAGAGGCTTTCCTCATGTGCCTGGTATGCCCTAATTCTGCTCAGCTGGAGAATATTTTAAAAAAGAACGATGACAGCCTCTGACGTACCCAGCAGAGTCATCACCAGCGCGAGGCAAACCAAATCCAAAAATAGATGACTCTGAGCTCCAGAGAGAGAAAGAGAAAGAGACCTTCCCATCACTTGCAAAAAGGAAACCACCTTGGCTTATCAGAAAGCAGAAGTTGCCGGGTTGAGCCAGTGTTTGTCACCAGATGGGTACGTGGAGGTTGCTGCTGGGGAGCTGCACCAACACGTTCTGTAATGAGGTTTCACGGTGCTCTGCTCTTCTGCAACATGGAAATGTTACCCAAATGTGGGTGACTGTACGGTGGGTATTCCTTAGAATATTCCATCATGACACACTGAATTTCAGCCTGACAAGAACGCCACAGCTGAGCTGAATGGAAATCCCCAGAGTTAACTGGCTACTTGGTATTTTCACTGCTCTTCTTCGTGACTGTCCCAGCCTGACAGGCTGGAGAGAAAACATCAGATGACCAAGCAGTTCAAAGAAGCTGTGGAATTTATTGCAAACATCGGTGATTTTTACTGCAGTACGCTCTTGCAGTTATTTTCACCGAAGGCTTGATGCTCACGGTATAAAATCACTGCTGAAGATTCCCATCATCACCTGATGCTGTGCCAAGTGCAACTTGTCCTCCGCAATCTTAAGCTCTAAACTTTCAGATGGACACAAGGGGAGCACAAAAACTCAAAACTTAAACCAGCCAGGTCATCTAGAATTCAATCCCAACTTTATTACTGACTTGAAAGGTGGTCTTGGACAGTTAATTGTATTTTCAGTGCCTCATCAATATAATGGGTGCAGTGCCATACTAATTAGCAGCAATATTCGAGTAAAGTCAGGCCTTGCTAAAAAAAAATATACTCAAAATACAGAAAAAATCTATCCCATACATGTCTTTATTTTCATAAGGGATATACTTTCCTTCTCTTTTTTTCCCCCAGGGGGATCCGCTTTCCTTTTCCCACAGAACAACCCCAGCAGCGAATGCAGATCCCATTTTTCAGACCTTGTCTGTAGCTTGTCACTTTTATTCACCCACAATCTTCCATCCACTGCTACATTCCCGAGAAACAATGTGGACAAACCTGGAGAGGTTTGCAAATATTTTGATTGCATCCAAGAATTAACAACAGGCCAATTAGACAACATAAAAGCAAGAATAATATCTGATCCCTCAGGAATGGAGGGGACACCCTTTGCCCCCCACTCACCTACATACTCTTCACAGAATACGACTACAAAATTAACTACAGTGTACTACTATTACAGTAAATCCATCTAGAGCTGGGTTCCCTATTGTTTACTCATAATAATTCTCATTCTTGGTCATCCTTCCCTTTTTTTTGGGGGGGGGGGGGGGGGGGGGGGAGCGAGGGAGAACNTTTTTTTTTGGGGGGGGGGGTGAGGAGAATGAAGGAAGAATTCTGAGCAATTTGTTTCGCAATCTCCACCTCCTGCTTGGTTTCCAAACCACAGCATTCACACGCAGCTCTCCCACAAACATCTTTTCAAAAGAACTGGCGTATCCATGTCTTCCTCACGACAGAAAATTACGTTTGCTTTAAGTGTATGAGGTTTTTTGTGGTCAGCAAGTGTAAGTCTGAAGTTAAGCTGCTGTTAATAGACTCTTACTGGTACCAGTGAAACAGGTTTCTCACAATGCACTGGGACAGGCTTTCCTACTGAAACTGTTTAAAGCACATTACCAGTTTCCTGGGTTTGTTATTTATGATAAAAATGTAAAGATGAACCCCCTCAAAGTCATAGCTAAACTACATACCCAAATTCATGAGCTGTTGCGATTAAGAGCAGCTGAGCTGCAAAGAAAAAAATTACAACAGAATGAAAGAGAAAAGTGCCAAACCAGATCAAAGACGTGAGCGAAGCAGCCTGGAAAGACCTATTTAGCTCAGAATCGGAACAGCTTTTCAGACAAATAACAAGATCCCCCTGCCTTCAGATCACAACAGACCTTCAGCCTAATGCTGCCTTTCTGCTATGAGGGTATTTCACAATTATCAGTATTCCCAAGAATGGGAGCAGCGGGATATTGGTGGCACGGGACCTTTGAAACCAGCTGGGTGTATATCCACATTTGGGGAGCAACGCTCCTGTACCAGTTGTCCCAGCTCTGACCCCAAACCTCTCCAGCTACTGAGTTGTATTTGCAACCCAAATGCTTTAATCTCTTATTAACTTATTCTCAGATTAATTTATTCTGAGATGTTCATTTATCCTGAGATTAAAAATATGAAAGAGAACTTTCTTCCCCTTTTGCAATCCCAAGCTCCAGTTCCACTGTCTCAGTGTCATCCCTTGAAAGGTCATGTTTTGGGGAGGGCTTTTTGTTATTTCTGCTTGTAGAAAAGACATCAGATACAACTACAGTAGGATCAGAAACGTGTAAGCACATGGTGTGCTGGGTAAAACTTTACAAATTCCTTCCTAATACTTGGGAAGGGAAATGAACCAGCAGCAGGGCTCGGTTCTGCAATGAGAAAGGTTTAATTAATAGGTTTCAGCAGAATGCAGAGGTGGTTTGTCCGTAATCCTGAGCCTGGGAGAAGCTCGCTCCTGTCTGGATTTACAAGCAGAGTACCTGTACAAACCAGCAGCCCAAACATCCCACCAGCTAAATCCCAGCGCATGGATGAGGAGTCGCACGGGGAGCTTGCATGGGGTTGTACTGCTTTATAAAAAGGGTTTTACTAGCACACGTTTCAGATGACTGGAGAGCTCAGTAGTGGCTTCCTGAATAATGTGGCTGGCTCAAACTCACACCAATAAAACTTTTACACCGGACCAAACTGCCACCTAGTATTTTAACATCACACATTATGCAGGGAAGCTGTTTTAGAGAGCTTTAAATGCTGTATATTTGCTCTACTTCCTCACGTCTCCAGCGACTTCATAGCTGCCAGGAGCAAATGGCACCCAGCTGCACAGTTAGAGGCATAAACACAACATTTCTCAGGTCCCTTGAAGGGAGCTGGTTATTAAACAAAGCTGAGAAGCCCTGACAGGCTCTGTCCGGTCAGAAAAAGCCCATTTCTCGACCTGTGTTTAATACAGGGCTTGCCTGCGACAGATGCACAGCCTGAACCTGATTTCAGGGATGCTCTCCTAAATTAGCAGAGCTGCATCCATCGGGACGCAGGCAAACCTGGCTCTGAGCCACCTCCAGCTTCTGAATCCTCGTGTGCGAGGAGGAATCAAAGGGCTGGTCACATCCCCCGAATGGAATGAATTAGTTCCTGACAAAAGATAACATTTTCCTGGAGAACGCTGCTCCCTGAATGAGAAAGTGCTGAAAGGGGCTGCGTTTCTGTAACGTGAGTGCGTGTTTAAGGGTCCCCTCTGGATAATCTGCATGTAAATGAGGCAACATCAGTTGCAAGTATCTCTGGAAACTTAAACTGGCTGCACATTCTGAAAGTTAAGTAAAAACAGAACCATGGGAGAGAACCCCTAATTACCACATAGCGAGGGGACTGATTAAAACCATCAGGGCAGGGATCCTGTGTTTCATTAAATAAATATACCAAGTTGAGCTTTATTGTTATTTTAGCTGATGAAGGAAAAATAAAGTCTACCTCTGCATGCATGAAATTACCTAAATTCAAAGTCTCACTGGCAACAAGAGTAGCGCAGGATTTTTTTCCCCCTAATGTTTGTATTTAAGTAGCTCACTACAGTTACTTGGATTAATATGAAATGCTAAAGCACAGTTAACCTCTGGCATTTTTAGCATCTACACAGAGCCATTTCTTTGGATTTCACATGGCAGGGTGTAACTAATAAGTGCCACATTAAAATACTATTTTAATTATTTTTTTGAACTAAAAGCAGAGGGGAATTATAGAGCATTTTGCTGTAATGGACAGTGCCACCACCTCACTCATTCTGTAGCATATGGGGGTGGTTTTTTGCTGCTTTCTGGCCACTGCATTAAGTATTCAAAACTGATTGCCAGGAGCTTGAGCAAACAGCCTTGGTGAGGTCATTTCTGGGTAGCAATTTCACAGGGGGTTTACTTCAATTAGAGCAAGACAGACACGAATTTGTGTATAGGGAGCAAGTTTCCTCTCACTGCTACCAAACCCAATTTAGTTCCACTGCTCCAGACAGGAGAACACTATTTTCGGGGATATACCAATATTTGCAGTCTATACTTCATTAGTCAGCATTATCTCTGCTGACATTTTCTAGAGTTTTTAATTATGTCAAAAAGAAGTCTCTACTCTTTTTCCATCTTCTCCCATTCCTCTGAGGGAACCCTGCATCCAGGAATGGCACTGCTGGCTAATGGGAACCAGCCTCTTCAAGGAAGGGTTCAGCACAAGCTCAGCATTTCTACAGCACAGAAAGTTACAACTCTTATCAGTTATTTTTACTAATTACTTCAAAAGCTGGAGATTTAAGAGCTTTGTTCAGGGCTGAACAAGTTAAGACAGAATAACTTTCAGTGTCACAGTCTTCATCCCCCTCTCTCACACAAAGTTTATAACCCTAGAAGCAAAATAAATGAAAACTGAAAGAAAAGCCGTGTGGGTACACTGAAACTTGCACAGTCACCAGCATTGCTATTTTAATTGCTATAAAATCCTCTTCAACTGTTTGCTTTTATATTATTAGCCTGTAATTTTTGTAGATGACGTTATGTTTTTAAGGGTTATGTAAGACTAAAACATAATCCCGTACCTGTTTTCCTGGGCAAGCAGTGTTTAGAGCCACATTTTCCCAAAGAAATGTTGAATGAGCCTTTGGTTTTTGTGAAAGCTCCACAATGCAGTGGGTAGAGAAACCAAAATATTTGCTTCTCACTTCTCCACTTGCACAGGGTGACTCAATTCTCCAGGTACATGGAGGCAGGATTCATGCAAGTGACTGGAAATTTAGAAAGGGCAGCCAGCAATGAAGAATTACAAAAGAGGGTCTGCTGTAACTTTCTTTCCCATCTTCTAAGCTTAAAATCATCAGGCAGGTTGTTCCTTCAGCATTGGTCGGGGGGACAGGAAAGGAAAGAAGAAAGAAAATAAGCACTGAAACCTGAGACCAGATCTCAGGCAGAAGCAGACTCACAGCCGGACTTCCAACCCTCAGTTTTGAAGGTGTCTGGACAAGGAAAATACTGATAATTTCACACACTGCAATAGCTCTAACTCAGATGATCTGGGGAAAAAAAATTATGTTAAATTGCCACACAGAAAACTTTAAGGATTTTTGTTGGTTTGGTTTTGCTGAGTTTTTGGGGGAGTTTTTGGGTGGTTTTGGCGCACAGGGGCTTTTTCATTGTTGTTTTGGTTTTTTTAAACTTCAAGAATATTTTGACTGTACCAAAGGGTACAGGGGAACTCAAGAAGCCCTGCTCATGGCAGCAAGCATCTCAGTCCCCATAAATGAAGTCATTTCTCTCTGGAAACTCCAAAGGGCTCTCTCAGTTTTGTGCTCCGGCAGAACGAAAATTCTACATTTGAAACTTCTCTTTTCCCCATACTTTTTTTTTCCACTGCTCACGAAGTCACAGCCTCAACCACATCATTCAGCAGCACTTTCCAAGCTGAAGGTCCTTTCTGCACTCCAGGTAAGGTCAAGATGAGAGCAGATCACACACAGTAATGTCATGATAAAGATCAGAGAACAGGAGGCGATCCTGAGGTCCAGATTGCTCAATCCCTTCAGGAGCAGCCTCAGCAGGTTTGTGGGGAACACTATTTTAGGCTCCCCACTTCAAGAAGGATGTGGATAAACTGCAGAGAGACCAGCAGATGGTCTCTGCCTGGAAATGGTCAGGGTGGGGGAGCTGGGCTTGTAGAGGACACTAAAGGCCAATTTAAATCTGAAGGATAACTACAAAACTTCTGGAGTTAAATTCTTCTCAGGAGCAGCACATGATGGGCACTGGCGCAGTGGCTTAGGAGCCTCATGCTGGACATCAGGAGAAACTCCTTCGCCAAAAGAAGTGAGCAGATTGCTCAGAGAGGCTTTGGGATCTACCTCAGGGGTGTTTTCAAGAGCTGGAGATGCAAAACTATCGCTCAGCTGATCTAGTCCTGGCAGGAGTCCAACCAGAAGTGGAACTGGACTAGACAACCTCCAGGAGCAAATCCTGGCCAGCATTTCAGTGATTCTAAGGTGCAGTGCAGCCAAGACTTCCAGCTCCTGAAGTATTAATTTATATTCCTCCTCCCACCCTGCCTTGGGTCTGATTCATCAGCTCACACTACTTTCACAATGAATGAATCAAAAATACCTGAAAAATCCCTCAAAACCCACAAATATACCCCAAAACACATAGAACTGCTAGTCCGTGTAATTTCCCTGATGCTGAATGTAACAGAGCACGTATCCAGGACATTACTGGGAAAAAAAGCCTACAAGATGTTTCTATTTGAAACACTTCACTCCTCTATTAAATGCTGCTTTTGTCTTAGCTTGTCATAAACGGAGGAAAAGAGAAGGGCAAAGGAAGCATGTCATTCCCCACCCATAAAAATAAACCTAATATTCATTCAACATTTTGAGCAACCCCAAACACTTGGAGAATACTTAATGCCTTCAACACCACTGCCTGAATGCTGTTACCAAAGAGTGGCTGATGACTTGCATTAGGAAGTTGAGGCCAAAGAATAATGTGTCCCAAAGCAGCCAATCGAAAAAAATATAATAATCAGTGAACAGCTGTGTGATTGCTGCACAACAGTTGTGGGAAAAGCAGTGCAAGAAGGTCGGGTTCTGATCCATTACATCACTGGGAATCAAGACAGGCTCTGTGGAAGAAGGAAGCCATTAAGGATGTGAAATAAGCACTAGAGATGTGAAATAAGCTCAGAGTCCAGGCCACAATCTGCAGGACGGGCAGCAGAACACACTCATTAGCATAGGCACATGAATGCCATTATTCAAACAAAATTAATACTACGTTGCTCTCAGCCCCAGCTACTCACTGTGCCAAGCCATGCGTATTTTAAGGGGAGGCACAACTCAGACCCCAAGAGATCTCATTCTGGTTCACCTCATGCTTTACTAACCTTTATATCCAATTAAGGCTGCCAGTTTTATGAACTCCTATAGATTAACGACCACACAAACCTGACTGTACCCTCCCAATAAAATGAAAATGCTGCTTGAGTACCCTCCTTAAAGGCTGAATGGAAGCTTGGTCCTGTGGTTGTGATCCCATTTTGGCTTGCAGGAATGGACAATTGTATTATCAGACAGTTAACAGAGCAGGTTTCTGACTAAATCTACTGATTCCTTCCTCTGTCTCAAAACTAATCTAGGTTTTAATGGTTGATCCATTTACTCCCAGTCCTCAAAAAACTCCAACTCTGTAAGAAGTTAACGTGATTATAATGTAGTAAGCTCTTCTCATACCATTAGGACTACACAGGGGATGTATAAGTAAGACATCCCCAAGGAACTCCGGGGTTTAACTACAGAATAAGTTCTGCTGTAAAATAAGCACTGGGATTTTTGAGGGGAGAGGAGATGCAGACGCTGGTTAATGTACTTTTTTTTCCCCTCTCCTGACAGACTTTTAGGAAAGTGAAGGCTTTTGTGTCGGCAAAACTGAACAAAGGGAAGAAGCCACTATTCAAGGACAAAAATTTACACGAGATGAGAGTTCAGAGCAGTTCTTTGTGCAGGTATTTATACAGCCACCTCCTACTCCTAAAAATGACTAAAAGGAGAGCCAATACTTCAACAGGAATCTGTTTTGGATTTACTCCCTATTATAACTCTATTTGATGCTCTTAACCTGTAGATCTGAATATACAACATATGTCTTAGGATCCCTGGCATTTCAAAATGTACAGGAGATGCAGTAAGTTTTTTTTAAATAATAAATGAAGGTCAAGCTAAGTGATTAATGAGTTCTTTAATGTGTTATGCTGATTTTGTTCCAAAATAAGCAGCTGCTTTATATGACCTGCCTCATTTCAACAGCAAATCACAAAAAAAGTAGGAGAAATCACTCCCACACGAGACTCCTAAAACTCTGTTCATCACAGAACAAGCCCAGAAAATAACCTGCTGTCCCTGAACAACAGAAAAGTGTCCTCAGATGAACCAGTCCCGCACAACAAACCCTCCACATTTTTCCAGCTACTCCCCGAGCAAACTCCTCAGTAACAGCTAAGAACAAAAAGCAAGGTTAGGAGAGTGGCTGATTATTAATGCAGATCCATATTCAGGCCCAGAAGTCAAATTAGAATGTGTCTATCAAGCCCTAATTAAGACGAATCAAATACAACTTCTCTGTCGTCTTCTAGAAATCACTCCGGGTGACAAAGTCAGCTGAAGCCAGCCCATGCAAGCTCCATGAATATTTTAAAGCAAGAAATATTGTCTCTCCCTCCCCACAACTGGCTCAAGGGACCTCACAACAAAAGATCTCGTACCTCTAAGCAAAATACAGATTGGAAATACAAGTGACAGTAGCTTCTCACCATTGTGGAGCATCAGAAAGAGCTGTAGCCCACAACAGATTGTTGCAATCAGCCTTACTCAACCACTCGAGCACTCCTTTGTTATGCACTCTCATCAGAGGAATACTTGGCAGCGTTCACATGTAAATCACCAGCAGCTTTTTGGATCACTTCTTTTAATGTAGAATCAGCTCAAACTTTTCAGAATTGGGATGTTTCACTAGAATGCTCTTTCAGGAATACAATGCGCTGCTGAGGGCTCAGGCAGATGGCTTGGCTGAGACAGTCTGCCATTTGAACACTGTCTCCCGTCAGATTTAAATAAAATCAAAACGGAAAGGCAGCAAATCTTTCTGACATTATATTACACATAAAAAGGCAGCAGTTACAGGGAGACATAGGGTCATGAAATAAAACTGCCTCAGTCGCTGATCCCAGGCCCAGGGTTAAACCCACCCCAAATTATTTAATTTCTAATGAGATTAATTGGTAGTTCCAGTCTCATTCTTGACAGACACATCACCAGTGCATCCAGCAATGCTTGGCAATGTAACACAGAGACCTCACCTTACTCCTGTTCACAGTTCCATTCTTCCAAGCAGCTGGAGAGGGACTACATACACAAGCCAAATGGGAAAATGCCCGGAGAATAAACCACCCTCTTATATGGCTCCCTTCAGTCAGAATTAAAAACCACAGATGGGCCTGGGAGAGAAAGTTTTTAATCAGGTTTTTACCACAAGAAGTTTGCTGAGCTCCTGTTGTGTCTGTCCAAAATGCCTCCCAAGCATGATGCTCGGTGTGGATTTGTTGTAAATTTTAGCTAAGAAGTATCTCCTTTACGAAAATGAAATTAGGAACTACAGGAGAAATCATCCTCTCCCCCCATCTGTCAAGGAAGCATAAGCTGACCAGTCCTACACTACTCCTCAGACACACTGGAAGCTTTGCAGACTGTGCACTTCATTACACACAGATTATTGTGCTTATCTCTCACAGGCAGATAAGAAAACTGTTTGCTCTCCAAAGCAAATCACTCCAGTATTCCCCATTTTAACCTACCGCTCAAAGAAAATGCATTAATAACTCTGACCCTGCGAAACAGCCAGGGCTAGAAAGCGACCCAGCTCCGCTAACCAAACACCTTCCGCATTCCCGTCACTTCATGGGCCATACACACACAGACTTTTATAGCTACACTCTATAGTGCACAGAACCCAGGCCTTGATCCCTGAAAATTGAACTGAACCCCCAAAATGAGTCCGTGGAAAGTGGAGGCAGGGGCTGCTTTTCTGCCCAATGTGCCCGATGCTCCGTGTGGTTACTCCTTTCTCGTCTGCTCTTTCAGCCCAGCATGACCAATTAAGTGAGGGCTCAATCAGGCCCCTCGTATATAAATGGATCATTTGAAGTTATGCACGTTACTTTACCTGGAAAAAATTCAAGCTTTTAAAAAAATGAGCGTATAAAATATAAACAGACATGCGCGCACACACACACACACAAGGCAGCTTTGCTTTGCCCTGCCTGGTGAGCAGAACAGATAGCCTGTTCTCTGAAACTCTCTTTTAACTGCAAACCTTATACTGGCTGTGTGTATTTTGGACCCTTTCCCATCCTACCATGATTTCCTGTCTGAGTCTGCAGCCCATGGCAACAGGAGAAAATTGGAGTGCGGGCTTTGCAGATGGTGCAAGGCCAAATGTCCCGTGCCAGCTCGGTATCTTCTGCCACAACTTACGCATTATCTAAGACTTGGCTACGTGGCAGAAGTTACCTCCATGCTAATAAATTACATTCGTCTTCATTTATAAATTGTGCCTGCCTTAGGGGAGCTCTGGCCTTCTGCAGTGAACGTGAAAAACCACAATCACACAGCCCTGCACACACATCATCACACTATAACAGGGGAATTCTGAATATTCTGAACTGCTGTGGAGGTACAGGGAAATTCACAGAGTTTTATCACTTCAATCCAGCAGGTCATGGGTCACCCCAACTGTTTGAAAACAAAGCAAGACATTCCCCTCCCCAAATTTATGGATGTGTAGCACATACATCATTCCACGAAATAACCTATGGTGAAAGCTGCATTTCCACATGTCTGCAGCAAAAACATGAGCCATGGAATTACACACAGGGAAAAGTTGCCAGAAACAATTCCAGGGTTGCTTTCCATGGAGAAATGTTGAGCGTGAATCTTCCTTGAGTGGCTTTAACAAGAGGCTCTGCATCTGGCATTGCCCAGCTCGAATGGAGCTGGAGGATGGACACACTTTTCCAAGGGAATAATGTTAACAAGAACACACCAGTCACCACACCGCACTCAGCAGCACTGCTAAAAAACTACCTCAGGGCATGGACGCTTTAAATCCCCCCACCCAGGTTTTCCATGGAAGGAATGGTGACCAAAGCCAAAGCTTCTCCCACCTCAAGGTGTAAATCCCTTAAGTTTATTACGAAGCACTAAAACAAAACCACCTCAGACAAACACGTGGCCTCAATCCAAGCCATTTCGAAACCAGGCAACTGCTTCAGAAAGGATCCAGACTTTTCTGACAAGCAAAAACTGATCCATTACCTATTAAAGCTAAAGGAAATTACTCCTTTGGCTTCAGCAAGGTTAAACTCTGAGGTAAGCAGCACTTTCCACATGGATTCTGAGCTTCTTTCCAGTAGCAGGTCATTGACAACAATTCTGACAAATCCCCTGATCTTACTTCAGGTTCGAACAAAACTGATACTCATTCAAGCCAAAATTTCAACATATGCTGACAAAGCATAACAGAAATTTTCATGACACTTCCTGGGGAAAAAAAAGCTTTATATATTAACGACAGAAATAAAAAGGTTTATTAAAAACAACAATAAAGATTATGAGTGGGTTGCTACCATTGTAGTTTTTCACCTTCTTCCCTCCTCTCTAAGTTCAACTGTCCCTTCAGTGAAAACATCCAAAGACACGTTATAAAATTGATATAACAGCTTAAAAGTACCAGAAACCACGGTAAGATCATAATAAAACTGTATCAATTCAACTCTGGAGCAATTTTTATGATCTCCAGACTAAACAAAGTTGCCAGTGCAAGCTGAGCACAAAACTGGGTGGGGGGCTGGAATGAAGATAACATTCAAGCAAAGAGCAGAAATTCAATGTGCAGTTAAATAGAATTTATATCCACCCCCATAGAGGAAATACATTTCATTATATGTTATCTTTTATACTATTACAACAAACATCCATCCCTAAGGTTTTGCTTAGGCCTGTGGTGTTATCTCAGGAAATTGCACAAAAACTGGAAAAAGAAATAAAATGGAACCTCACAACTATGTGTAAGAGGAATCCAAGATAAAGATGAGTGGACTGCCTAAAAGCAGCTCAAACCCAGGTTTTTGCTTTCACCTGGCATGAGTCAGTGCTGCCTCGAGTACTGAGTAGCCATTTAAACACAACAAACAAGAAAGTGACTTCTACTAAATTCTAGTAAAACATCAAAAACCCAAACAAGTCTGAAGAAAGACTAGGAGGCAAAACTGGCCTAATTCCCTACTTTAGCTGTTTGCCAATATTCAGCTCTTGTCCTTCAGCTCAAATAGTAGCGGTGCTTTATTCACAAACAATAAAATGTAAACATTAGAAGAAAATCCATTCACTGTCATCTTGGACTTAATCAGGAAAAAATCCAGAGCTATACAGGATCAAAAAAATAATAGATAATTACGCCTCTGCATGCTTATCTTTTTAATGTAAAAGTCCCAGCATAAACACAGTTATATTTTCTTCTTTATTCTCCAGGTCCCAGGCAACAGACTCCAGATTGGGATAGAAATGAAAGCGACACAAGTATCCAGCATGGACTGTGATGTTATAAACACTGAAGAACGGGACAAGCAGATTATGTCTTCTGTAGTGTTCCTTTGCTCTCATCCCCGAAACACCATAAACAACTTTTACTTTGATCTTGCATAGCCCCACAGCAAATTTATCAGTTGTTATAAATCTACATCCACAAACTGAAAAGCTGCTCTGAAATGTTTATTTGGCTTCAGTTCTTTGTCTCTATCCCATAGTTCTCCCACAAACACTCTTCATCATCTCAAGCATTTAAGTGTCACTACACAAAAACTACAGAAATTGTTTAAGCACATTCCCCTCTGTTTTTGCTTATGTCAAGGCTTTTTTAATTTTTGGACAGGGAGAGCCAAACACAGCCTTGTGACAGATTGCTCTGGCATTTTGCTCAATTCAGACCTGGAGCAGGTTAACTAGAACAGGATGTGAACATCAAACAGGTTTTGAGAAAGAGATGGTGCAGGTGTAATAATTAAACAACCAGAACAAGACTGACAAGTGCTCAGGTGTACAAGTGACCTCTGAGTGTCTGGGTCAAAGCCATACAGAGAGCACCAAACAGTCCCTGAGAACCGATTTAATGATGCTCCCAGGCTGCAGCCCAGCACCTCCGCTCTGCTGAGTGGCAATTTCAGAGAAATGCTTCGTGTCAGGATCACAGCAAAGACCAATCCAAACCACTGCCCCACGGAGGAGCTCCTCAAACGGCACCAGCTGGATGAGGAATCACATCATTAAGGAACAGGTTTTGAGGAGGAGGAAGTTTACAGTTCTAAGGGACTTTCATCTGCAAGTAACACATAACGAGGTTTTAATGGACAAGGATTTTCTAGCTCAGAATTCCATTTAACTTTAATCCTTTGTGTCCCCTCCTGAAGAGCACAGCAGTTACATCACCCCCTTTCCGCGGAAGTTACTTCCAGGCTATTACTTCTATCCCACGTATCCCAAGCTCAGGGAAGTGCAGCCACCACCCTGGCAGGTTGCAGGCAGACACCTGAATTAGGGGTTGACAAAACCACCTCAGGCGTGCCCTGCCCATCGCTGCCCTCACCTCGCTGCCTTTCCAGGCTCACCAGGTCACCCTGCCATATCCAAACCCTTCCCAAGGACCAGGCTGAGCTCCCAGATCCCTCCTGGCTTGTGACACAAGGCCAAAGGCAAGTCTGGGTGTGTTGGGGTGAGAGGAACAAACCTTTCCTCTTTGCATTATCGCTTTCTTGGGACAAGTCCTGCGATGCAAACAAGACAACTCCACTTTAAAAGGCTCTCCTCACTCATGTGGTTGGAAGGTGATCCTTCAGGACCCTTCCAACCTGGTATTCCATAAAAAATCCACAACTTGGAACCTTTAAATTGACTCATGCTCTCAACAGGTCCACCAGTTATATATATTTATTTCTTTCTTTTAAGTGTAGTTGCTCTTCCGTATGGAAAAGAATCAAGAGTTCTGCTGAAGTACTTTGGCCTCAATTTGTAAATTTAAAAAGCAGGAAGCCACCACTGTTTTGGATTTACCGTTGCCTCAGGCTTGTTTGGATTTAACCAAATGTCATGTTAGGGACTCAAGTTCAAAATACCACCTAAATTCAATCGCATTAATACAAGGAGAGCACCAGAAATTACTGGTTTCATCCTTTTGTTCATCAGGCTGAATTGTCAACATGAGACAACGGGCATTTCCTCCTGCTGTCCACTGGTGGGGCAAAACTTCATCAGGGAAAGAGGTTTTTCCTTCAAGTCCAGCTCGGAAAATCCTGAGCCTGCAACCATGGGAAATGTTTATAACTAAGGACCACATTCACTGACTTGAAAAGCTCAGCGCTCACCAAATGCAAAGTGAGAGCTCAGCCGTAAATGGAGAATTATTTTCATCTCGTTTCCAAACATTCAGAATTAAGACAGCTGAGAGATTTACTGGGCACTGTGGAGTATCCAGTGGCTTTATTGTGTTTACAAACCTCTGTTTCTGTTCTGTTGAATTCTGCTGGCACAACCGACAAATTGCTCAAGAAAAAGTAAAATGTGAACTGCATTAGCCTTTAGGAAAGGACAACATGCTAATTTAGTGAAGATCACAGGACTAATACTACTTTTGGCCTTATTCCATTTTCTTGCATTGCTGTAAAATGAGCTTTTTTACAACTTGCTTCTACTTCAACACCAAGATTTTGAGTTTAAGCTCACAAGTGCAAACGGGCAGTTTTGAGCTTCGGCTCTCTCTGAAGTTAATTAAGTGTTTGAGTCCTCACTCATCCTCCTCTGCAACTTGGTAATTGTTTATTAAGTGAATTTTACAGTCTATTGTAAATAAGTGTTTCCAGTACCTTACTTATGTTTCCTGCAACAGAGGACTTCATAAACCGAAACACCTCCTTTGAGTTGTTGCAGACCCATCCATTACAAAACCAAGCTGGGGAAAGGGACAGAAAAATCAAACAGATGAAGAAAGCTCTAAATGGACCATTAACCGGAGTAATTGAATCTCAAGAAGTACATCAGCAGAAATAAATTATTACAACATGAAAACATTGCAATAGCATTACTATCCAAACATGATTTTTCAGTGTAAAAAAGATGTTCCATCTCAACCCCATTATCAAAACAAAATTTATTCAAAAACTATCCTTTGTTACTATTGCAGTTAGTTTTGGAATAACCCCAAATTAGGAAGAATTAAGATGTCAAAACAGGAAAAAAAAAAAAAAATATATGACATCCATGTTCTGTATAGGTGCTGATCTCAAGGAAGAGGAGGATATCCATAATCCTATAGATCTGTTATGGAAGTTGACAACCAGCAACTCTCCCTTGATCAGGAGAGCTGAGGTTTCAAATCATGTAAGAAATTAGATGGGGTACATGAGAAAAAACCCCACTCTGGTGGCTCAGTTCAGCAAAATCAGCTGCAGGATCTCCAGTTTAATTCCAGTTATTCCAATATCAGAAGACATGTACATCAAACACACTGTATTTTACTACTAATAATATGAACCCTCAGAGTTCATTCCTCACTTTCTGTGTGCTGATACAATAAATGCAAGAGGACCCCAAAGATCCAAATATTGCACAGGTGTTCACTGCTAATCTTTGAGCTAAACCAGCTTGATTTTACACCTGGGAAATCAATAAATCAATGAACCAAACACCAAAACCCTGTTGTAACTTAGGGATAAAATCCTGTCCTAACTCCAACAATATTTGCTCATTTCAAACGTTAGGAGTAACAAGAGATTTCAGCCTTGACAAAAGAGGTCACAGAGTTTTCTCTCCAAGAGGTCCCTCCCTCACAGCCCAGCTCCTCAGTTTCACACGGTTAAGTTGCCACCAACACTGATTCCACTAAAAATCCAGATATCAACAGCATTTGCTGCTGGTAGTTGTAGACAGAGGGATTCCAGCACTTGCTCTTTAACCAATTTTACTGAAATGACACAAATTTTATTGCCATGGGGCAATATCAGCAATGTGAAGGATTAAAGACAACATCATTACTTCATTAATTTTCCTTTACTATAACTAAACAAAAATGTATATAGACACACAGAAAACTGACTGAAAGTGGGGGAAAATAGGCATTTTAGCCTCACTTGCTAAACTTGCCTCACTTCAACTTAAGATGCACAATTAAAAACTCAGACATCTGCAGAGATGCACCTGGTGGTTTGTTTTTTGTAGGAGAGGTGAGCATGTGTGCACAAGCATTAATATTTAGGCTGACAGAATTTGTCCCTGTGGGTTTGTGGACAGAAATCCAAGCTCTTGGCTGTGCAGGGGTAGAAACACACAAGGTGTGCTGGGGGTCCAGGGGTGAACGAAGTCAGAGCTGGAATAGGATCACAGCTACAACCAGCTCATCCAACATGGAAGTGTGTACATAAGTTACCAAATTCCTGCCCGGGAATCCCCAAAATTGCCTCAAACTCATCCTTCAGACAAGGTAACGTAGAAGACAGAGTTACTTGATCATTTTTTTATGAAACCATTTGCAAGCCACCTGCTGTACCACCCTATGAGCCTTGTATTTCCCCTCAGTTTCCTTTATTGATTGCATTTGCAGCTCTTTTCCCCAAAACGCCCCCCCCTTTCCACCGTGCAGCGCTTTCCTGAAGACTTGTGGAGCTGATAGCTTATTAAAATTGATGAGGCTCTTGATGAGCACACCAGTTTGTTCAGCTCAGATAACAAAAGGACATTCTGCGTATTGAAATGTCATTATTTTTTCCCCCACGCTGGATTTCAATACATACCGTGACTATGCAGAAATAAAAAAGTTATTTCAGACCATTTGATGGCTACAAAAAGGAATTTTCCTCATGCCATAGCTCTAAAAAATCCTCTATGTTAAAACTGGCTATAATTTTTAACCTCTCTCAGTGCAGTGTGAAGTACAAAAGAGCACAGGGTGGGTGGCAGGAAATGCTAAGCCCATGTTTGATGTTTGATAAGGTTTGTCAGTGTTTAGTATCAGAGAGAAGAAAATTCACGCCTTGTTTAATTTTATAGAGTCCAAACCAGTCCCTCACACTGTGAGGAAAGGTTATACATTTCCCCTCTCAACCCTTTTCTAGGAAAAATGCCTCAAAACACAAGTAGAATTATTTCAGTTCCTATTTCTCCTCCTCCTCAGCTGAGCAAGCCGCAAGACTCGTTTGTGGATTAGTTCATCCAGGGAGAACTTCAAGTGTTTGGGCTAAGAGGTACATGAGAAACAGCATTATCAAGTTAAATTCCAAAACCCTTCCCCCTCTCCTTTTTTTTTTTTTCCTTTGGCAAAACATCTGTCAACACTTCTATCTCCAGAGCACCAGGATGTGCTGATGCATTAAACAGCACAGCAGGTGGACTGGCAGACACAGGAGTGCCTGACCATAACCAGAGAGTTCAGCACAACCCAAGTGCCATAATTAACAGGGCAATAATATCAATATGTATTTTGCAGTGCTGACAGCTCAGAGCCTAAAGAACCACGCACCAAACACAGGCAGACGAAGCAAAAGAATCACATTCCCAAGGTAAGTTCAGATTTCAATTCATCTCTCAACAAACATTTTAAATTAATAGACTCTAACATTCCAAATTAGCATCTCAAGATCCCTGTGAAACTACTGGGTGCATTCTCTACCACTGCATCTACACATCTCCATGTAATTAAAAACAGAATATAAAACACCTATTCCAATTTACACTTGTTCTACCTTTCACTAGCTGAGTTGCTCAGCAGCTGCTTATCATTTTTGCTGCCTTTGCTTCACTTTCTTTCCAGCACTGCTCTATTTTTGCAACGTCCTCACTTAGATTCTGCCTCAGAAGACCTTACCCTTGGAGGCATTAACACACCCAGAGCTTGGCAGAACTCCTCAGGGCCACAGGCTCAGGTCACTGCTCCTCCTTCCAAGGCACAGACACCAAGTCCCAAGCACAAAGTCAGAACGCACACCAAGAGCAGAGAATGGCTCACAGAAGCACCAAAAAAGTTGATTAAAGAACACCTTCACAGAAAGGGCAAATAAACAAGCAAACCACAGATTATTATTTATTTTAAAATAATATTAAAATTCTCCCTTAAGCATTTACAGGGTTTGCAAACTTTACCCTTCACACACCAGGTGCAGATTAAAACACATTTGTTGTAATACACAGTATTGCTCTTTCAGCCTCCAAAGCTTCGAGACCAGCGGCTGGACTGTGGTCTTTGATGGGAGATTAGTCACTGAAGAAATACAGGTCTAAACCTCAGCCTCATGAGAATTTAGGAAGATTTATGTATTTACTTACTGTTTCTTTGACTCCAAAGCAGCAGGCTGTCCTGATCTAATAATGAAAATGGTATTCAATAGATCATAATGCCAGAAATGTCCATTATGATAATCCCGTGCAATCTTCTGCATAGGACAGCGCCGTGGATTTCATCCAGGGATTACAATGCTTGACTGGAGTTAGAACTGAACCTCTAAGTGCTTTTTATCTCTGACATCAGACTCAGGGCTATAAAACAAAACCCAACACACACACACCCCCTCCAAGTTTGCAATTTACGAGCGCTCCACTAAATGCTCTTACTAGAAGAGAAACAAAAGTGACAGCAAAGCAAGTTTCCCTGTCCCTTAACCAGGAATAAATCCAGTTATTTCCCTGCCAGATCTACTTCAGATTTAAATTAATGTAAAAGACAAGATCATTTGAAAGCACTGTGCAGAATGATGTGAATACTACTCATTTACAATTCCTGCAGGGAGAAGAATAGAGAAGTTATTTCAAGCTTTTTTGCATCCATATAAAACCATTTGTGGCCTTACAACTGCAAGAAAAGCCATTTAGAGGATTCACTGACTTGTGTCAGGTAAAACACCAGTGACAGATTGTCACAGGAAATCACAGGATGCCTTCATGTGTGCTTTTATTCAATTTCCAGACCTAAAAAATGCATTCAATTATTGACAGAATTGATCTGAAAGGCAGGAACAACAAAAGAGGCAACAGAAGCCAATCCTTCTGTGGCCACTGCCTGCTTGGCTTTCCACCGTGCAGGAGCGTTATCATAACTGACCATTTGGTGCCCTGAATATTTATAAGCATTTCCCTGCACACTCACCCTCCTTCCCATTCAACACCACTATCCATTCATTCACTGCAGTTTTCCCAAGGAAATTTCTCTTAAGAAACAGATTTTAAAAAAAGAAAAAAAACCTCTTTGAGGGTCCAACTCTTCATTTTACACACAGAACTTGTGTGGCAAAAAGCACTGTGCAGAGAAGATCTGAAATATACCATTTCGGTTCGCAGAACCCAAACATTTCACTCCGGGTTTCCTAAATAAGGATCAAGAGAGAGGGAACAAGTCCTCTTCTCGGAGCTGGCGACAAGCACGCCCATGATAAACAAAGAATGACAAGTGTTTTGGCAGACACGGCATCCTCATACCTCCCCAATCACCCAGGAGTTTGTAGATGTCTGTGTCTGACTTTTAAACTTACAGCTGTGCCTTGAACCAGAGCCAAGAGAACATCCAAAGGGCTCTTCACGTTTATTTCACAAATGTTTAGTGATGCTGACCCAAAGGGGACACTCACCGCAGTCACCTGCTCGTGATCTGAATGACAGAATCGCTTGGGTAATAGGAAAACTGCAGGAAATCAATGCACCCAGGAAGGAGGAGGTGAGTCAGCCTTTCTCTGACAATTTCAAAGGGGTTTTTTTTCCCTTAAATTAAAACAGCTCCTTTACTTCTCTCGCTATGAAATTCCCTTTTGAAAAGACCAAGCCACTTGGTTTTGTAGGGTTAAATCACAAACGTGTTAAGCATTGGAATAGCCGACCGTAACAGGGGCCAGGCAAAAGTCATGAAACCGTGGGTGGTACGCAAAATACTTTTGTAAACTGGACGTTTCCCTACATTTTTCCATGGGAAAAATATGGTATTCCTCAGTGTGACAATGCAAAATAAACAGCGCGGCTCCTTAACACAAACTGTCACGGCTTAAGCCTCCCAAACTGCTCCTCGCTCCCGCAGGAAGATGCCAACATTCCTGTATCTGCCTGAGTGTTCGGAAACTTTGCTTTCCAAACAAATGACAGCCGTAAGCACCTTAACGCTGTGTTAGCCTCATCACTGAGGCACCGTCCTACACGCACACACAAGCTCTTGTCCATGGCAGGAAAGGACACCGCAGGTTTCTGCTAAACTACAAGGAAGCCCGAGTGACACGAAGTTTTGCTCGTAAAGTGGGTTTTACCACTGAAAAGAAAGAAAACATTAATGTTGTTTTCCCTCTCCAGGCTGTATGTGGTAACAGCATCTTTGAGATGAAACTGCCAAGACACCCGCTGTAAGATACATTTTGTTTAAAAGAGATAGAGAGGCACTTTCTGGACAGCAGCTTGTAAAGCACATTTCATGTCAGGGTTACAGAGAACATGTTTGCACGCCAGTTAGAGGGAAAATGCCCAAAACAGCAGCTGGTGGAAAGTCAGATGTTTATAAGGACAACAGGGCTTGGTTTCCCACAGCCTTTTATAACCTGGTACATCTTGGGAACTGAGCAGGATCATTCTTGCCTGGCAAGACCGTCATGCCTGCTTTACGCACACACAAACCACGACCAAGATGCAATCCAGATGCAAAGAGAACCCAGAAAAACCCCAAGTCCACAGAGAGGGAGGATTTTACCGTAAAGCTTAGTGGAATGAAGGCAAGAGACTGTAAAAGCCGTATCTTACCATTGGCGTTTTTCCCACAGATGAGGTGCTCGTAAGGTTGCAACACTCCCCAAAGTTCCGCATCGTTGTTGATAACCATCTCCAGGATTTCGGCCGAGATCTCCCCTCCACCGTCGGGGCTCTGGCTCGCCAAAACCCTCGCCTTAATCTCTTCCACCAGGTTCTCCATGCAAGCCGTCAAGGAGATGGCCGCATACTCGTGGATCCTCACCGAGATCCTCGTGTCCACCATCCACCTGAAGAACCTCCCCACCGAGAAGGTGAGGCCGCAGCGGGCTGACTTGCCCTTCCTCAGCCCGTCCCCGGCGCTCATGCTGTACAGGGAGAGCGCCTTGACGGTGGCCAGCACGCAGCTCTCGGCCAGGGCCCAGCTCTGGATGAGTTTGACGGCGCTCTGCACCTCGAAGCGGGTGCACTTGGAGTGCATCACGCTCAGGCGCTGCGCCTCCCTGGACACCCTGATCAGGGCGCGCCGCAGCAGCTGCGAGAGCCGCCTGACAGCTTCCTGCGAAAAGCTCCTGCCGGGGCCGTCCGCCTTCCCTTTGCGCAGGATTCTGCCGATGTCTTCATCAGTCCAAGGGTATTCCTCGAGATCCGGCAGCTTAGGGCACTTGGAGAAGATATCTGCGACCTCGGGGTCTTCCGGCAGCACGGTGTTCACGGTGTCCCAGCTGTTGTTCCTACTGTTCATGGAGCCCGAGTAGTACCACCAGTTGCCTCTGTGCTGAGAAGAGGTGAAGGCTTGCGAGTTGGACTTGGAAGAAGAGAGACTAAGGGACCTGCAGGAATCCCCTGCCCCATAACCAGAGTCCAAAGTTAAATCCTCCAGGGTCTTCAGAGTCGAGCTGTATATCCCAGCCATAGGAAAGACGGGCGAAGCCAAGCGGCAGGACCAAGCGCGAAAGGTGAGGCTGGGGCAGATCCCTAGCGAGCCCCGAGAGGCGCGGGAGGATTGGCAGCGCAGCGGGCAGGAGCCCTCCCCGAGGGCCCGGCTACGTCCATCGCGGCGGGGGGCTGCGCTCAGCCATGTCCCGCTCGGGACGGGCGGCGGGAGCGGCGGGCGCGGAGGCTCCGGCGGGA